>JAPWTK010000850.1:130000-142355 GCA_029963805.1 Aromia moschata
ATATCCACGCCACTGACCGATCCTACCCTATATCCCAAGACTCACGTCTGCGCGGTAGTACGCCAATCTCATGCGGGAACGCTGGATAAGTAAATGCAGTTTTACATGCGGTAAGCCAGGATTTCCGAACTCTACTCATAACATAATTAGAAACGATCAGAAGGTAGTTGAATTGCAAACTGGTCACATTGTAACGAAAGTTCTGGGACAGAATGAGTTCCCTCCCCTCACTTGAGCCTAATTTCTGCTGGAGGCGGGGGTGAGATTTCAACCCATCACTGTCTGCAGAAGGAATTGGTGAATGTTTTCCAGCGTTTACGCTGAGAAGTGTGACTATAAAGTCGGCGAAATAACAGTAAATATTACTTATTTAATAATAATACTGGTTTGATAGGTCCGTGACTTTTAAAGGAAAACTTTTTTTTTTTCAGCAAAAAAATAAAAAGAAAATTTTATTTTTCTACATAATCTGCTTTTAACTCGATACATTTAGTCCAACGTATTTATAATTTTTTCACCTGTAGAAACTCACTGTTTCGATTGTTGCTTGGTCTCTGGTGTGGTGTGATGGATCCATGTCTCATCTACGGTAACGAAACGGCGGAAAAACTGGTTTTGATTGCGGCCGAACATGCCCAAACACTCCTTTGAAGTGGTCAAACGGTTGTGTTTATAGTCGATCGTGAGCAATCGCGGCACCCATCGCGCGAACAGTTTTTTCATATCCAAATATTCATACAAAATGTGATGCACCTGCTCAGTTGAGATGCATACAGCAAAGTTTACAGAATATTCTGTAAACTTTGCCTACAGCCTTAGCGAACTCACGCATTTTCAATCTTCGATCGTCCAATATCATTCCATAGACTTTATCGACGATTTCTGGCGTAAAGACTTCTTTCGGGCGACCTGAACGTTCAGCGTCACTTGTACTGGTGCGGCCTCAACGGGACTCAGTAAACCACTTTTTAACCATTGAAATTGACGGTGCAGAGTCCCCAAAGTATTTATCAAGCATCTCCTTGGTTTCGGTAATGGTTTTTTCCGCAAAAAGTAATGCTTAATCAGACATTTTCTCTGTCATTTCATTATCCCTTCACAAAACAGTTTCTCACGTCATCACTGACTATCTAAAGTATTGTAGAAGAACATACTGTCCGTGCTTAATGAACATGTAAGTCACACTATATTTGAAGGTTTGTAGCCCTGATTTTTAACGACTCATTCCATTATTTGTTTGTAAGACTATACCGATTACGAAAATGCGGATCTTGGCATCTGGTTATAATGTGCCGCTCTGGCTCTGGTCACCAGTAGCAATAAGGTACGGACAGCGCGCGCATCGTTTGTCTCGTACTGGATTCATATTGAATAATTCTGAATCAGTAACTTGGGTGAGCTTCTCTTATGCTGAGCTTAAGGTAACATTAACGTAATATTGGGTCCGGTTGCTTACACACAAATGCTTATTTTCCCGGGACCAATATCGGACGATTAAAGGATTATGATGCCCATGCTTGGAAAAGAGCGTTCATCGGAGAATAAAATATTTTTTATAAAATCCTCATTTTCATTAGCTTTTTCCATCATGGTTTCACAAAATTCCATTCGTCTAATATCGTCGCCGGGACATAGTGAGTGGTTAATATTTTGTAGGGAACTAGGGGTTCGTCATTTGTTTTTTGACATTTCTTGCAACATGCACCCGTATTTTTTAAATGACTTAGGAATGTCACGCACCGTTAGCGTTGACGGAATTGGTCGATTTTCAAAGGCTACAATAAATAAATTTACGGTATATTATGCAGAGCATCCGGAAAAATACCATTGAATTATCTGCACCTTTTCTTCTGTTGTATAAACTAACATTGTATTATTATCACACTTACGAATTCGAAATACTTAAAAAATGTCTACTAAAAGACATGGAATCATTTGTTTAATTTTAATTGCATGTGTTCACAATCGCAGTTGGATTTCAACTGACTTGACTCGCAAAATGCAAAATGCGCCTCTGCCGAACGTGCGGCGATAGACGACGGAGCTTAGCGAAGAGGCACATACATATTATGTAGGGAACGGCAATTTACATCGTATATACTTTAAGATTTCCAATGCAAGGATTCACTTTTACGCATTCTGTATGAATCCGATAGTTTTCATATGTTAAATTAACTCCGTTTCATTTATGCCATCCTCGACAGTGCTTTCCATCCTCTATCACAAATGACGCGAATCGTAAGACGCGAAATATTCGGCGTAAGTATTGATTAAACGTCATACAGCCGAAACAAACGATTCTCGCGCTCACGACTATGTCTGAGCGGTGGTACATCTAGAGACGGCTACGATCCACTCTGAGCCCCGTATCACTAACAATGCCACAATTAAACGCTATAGCCGACAGAGAGGATTTTCCGGCTCAAGATATTAAAGTACAATCTCGACAAGTCCTGCTTACACTTTAGCCCTAGACGGGGCACGAGTTAAGCCCGACCTTTAGAGCTACTTACGCGTGTCTTATAATCTAGTTCTCGCGAATTCATTTTCTTAAACAGATAATTGAAATTATGTTCTTTTAAAGGTATATCTATAATTTTAAAAATGGCTTTGAAAGAATACTTACAATTTTTTGGAACAAGTAAATAAACGAACGTTACACTTTCCACTAGAATAACCGAGATCAGATCTAGGTCTAGATCTAGAAACTATCAATAGAACAACCTAAGACCTAGGCAAAAACATTACTCGATGATCCTGAAGTAGTAGAAGTGTTGAGGTTCTTAACTTGTTTCCAATTCAAACAGATCTAATATTGTCTTGTAGCTCCATACAACTCCTGCTCGAGATTTTCAAACAACTTGCAGTTTAGGTTTCCGATTCTTACGATAGAAATATTCAGGTCTATGTAAATAGACCTGAAGTCTAAAAAAAGTCATGGCTTCTAATGTCTATGTAAAGTCCAACCATTATGTGTGACAAGTGCAAACACCTCTAAATCACAATAAAGATCAAAAATCGTCATTTCGATATTTTTTAAATAGTTAACTTTATGAATTGAAACGTGCCAATTAATAAAGGATTTTTAGAACTGATAAACGCGTCCAAGCGCGCATAAGTACATTTGTCTAAGTCAGTACGAAAATTGCGCCAGACAGAACAAATTGATGCCGATTTACATTTTTCCACGAAAATTACAGGGTGTCCCACCGTCGAGTAAACGCCCACCGATTTTGGAACACAAATTTTTTCTTTTCGAGACCCTGCGTGCTCAAAAGTGTATCACGGACGTTTACAGGGTGGACAACGTACTTGCTTGTGTTTGTGGCAATTAACGTTCTTGTGATCAAGGAAAAGTAATTTGTCGAAGAAAATGGAGTCTGGACAAGACGGGAATAACGCAGCCAAACGTGGGATTGACCAGTTTGAGAAGGCAACCTATATTAAGGATAGGATCCTTGTAGCAAACAGATTCAAGTAGGTACTTTAAGTGAAACTTATCTAATTTTTTAAAAGCATGAATGCTTTAAGTGGACGGGTAGGATTGCTAAAAATGATGATGGGATGGCGCCACCAAATGATGTGTAAAAAAATGGACCAGATGTCTTGTTTCAAGTTTGTAAGAGAAAGAGCGAAAATTAGACAAGGGGAAAAATATAAAATAATTGGAACAAGGTAATTTTGAACTAAAAAGTACATTGTAAGTACCCAAGTATCTAGGGATTTGAACAGGAAAGTCTGCAATTCGAATATTAAAAAGGTAAAATACTTAATCTTGATCCTAATTCTGAAGAGAATTTGACAAGAACTGAACTGAGACATGTTAGATACTCAAAGTCTTCTGCGAGCCACGTTTTGAACGGGCATGTTCAACGCCAAAACCCCCCCCTCTTGTTTTTAGGAAATCCTCGCAAAAATTTTTCATATGCAGATAATCCAGGTCACTGAGTAAGGCCATATTTTTAAGTCGCAAAAAAGGGCGTCTTGCACCACATTTTTCGTTCTTTCCTCATCTTTTAACGCTCGTTAACAGGTGGGCACATCTATAATTAAAAACTTACCAGCGGCTACAAGCACATCATCAGCATCCATATCGACGAACACACTAGATTACTGGTGGGATATGAAGCGAAGTTATCGCAAACACTCCAAACAGCCCGAATTGTCCACGCAAAATGTTTGTTGCAATCTGTTCAGCACTGCGCGGCGCGTTTGGTTCGTTCGGGGCATTCTGTTGCAAATGAATACGCACCTTTATATTTTTAAATACCTTATGTATCCCCTTCCAAAAACATTTTAGAATAATTCGTTATAAGTAAATTAATACATTCATACGTAATTTATAGTTGACCCAATTAATAAAGGATATTTTAGAACTGATTATATAATAACACGGATCGACAAATGTAAGACTCATGACGTAAGCTCTTGACATTAAACAAATAATTTGCTGCAACTGTATTAAATACGATTTAGAAATAGTAGCAACGTTGAGCGCTAGTCGACGCAGCTGCGACGGCTATCTTTTTTTTTTCGCTCGTTGTAATAATTTTACTCTCCTTTATTGACAGTTGCCCATATGTTACTTCCAGTGCGGTGCGACGGTTTGGGATTTGGTGCGCATTTCTTTATTGTCATTGCAACACTATTGTTTAATTATATGAAACAAAGTTTTTCTTGCAATGCTGATCTAAGTGATGTAGTAGTAGACTTAGTCGTTTGGTAGATTTTCAAACAACTCATCATTTCAAAGTGTTTCAGGACTATTCATGACCCCGTCAAAAATGAAAATTGTCCACGCTTCTGTTGAAGACCGATATGGTTACACGTGGCAGTCATTGAACTCTTCACACATAATAATAGGACTGTAGCCACCAAACGTTAAAAAGTGATGTGAAACATCCCACGTGAAAATTTAACGGTGATTTCGATGTATGTAATAAATACCGAGGCGTATTGATGATAACATAATAAAATGACAGATTATTTGAAGCTGGATTCAGTTCCCCCAACCCCTTATACAGGGTGTCCGTAAATTAAATCGACCACATATACCTAACTGCAAGTTAAGAGTGGCAGATAAATACAATCGACGGAACAAATCCAAGGTAAAAGTTTTTATTTTTTTACTTTATACACCTCCTAAACTAAAAAAAAATGCTTACCATGACTCCGTGACGGATTTGACTATTTTTGTTTCTTTTCTCGTTTTTTTTTTTAAAGGCTTATTTTGAACATCACCCACAAAACACAATATATTTTTGTAAAACGGTGATATGATATTTTGTATCAATGTAATTTTAACAAAGTTTATTTAGCTGTGATTTTGTGAAATGTTACCTCTAAACAGTCTAAATAAATGAGCCAACATTTAAAATCATCAAAGCCGCCATGGTGTTACATATGTATAATCAAAGAACTTTTTTAAGTAAACTTTAGAGAATTTTTCATGGCGGAGGGGGGAGGGGCACCATGGGGCAAGACGACGAACGGGGCAAGATAACGAACTTCGTAATAAATATATTCATGTTATAGATCATTACTGTTTGTTTTCATTGAAATGTATATTTAATGATTAGCAGCAACTTTTTTCTTTTAAGGAGTCTTTCTTATTACAAATTTTCAAAAATTCGAATTTTTTTTACGGATTTTACTAATAAATATCTTCAAAAACATGCTACAAAAAATTTTAGAGCGATATCTTAATTCTAAAATTATTTTTATAAAACTAGTTTTTAGCTCGGCTTGTTTCGTAATCGACACTGTTTTAACATCGACTGACACATACATGACCCAGTAAGTTAGCTAATTTTTAATTTCCTAAAAAGTAAAGTTTTCCAAAACTGTTTTTAGGGTTGCGGGCCGATTTAAGAAAAACTACTTGACATTGCTATTTTTTGAATATGTTATTGTATACATTTATGGCTATCGCATGAACTTCGAATGTTTTGATTGGTAAACATTTTTCCGATTTTCACCCGATTTTCCACTCTCAAAAATTGTTGTTTTTTTTCGAAAAATGGCCGCCATTTTATTATTTGTTGATGAAAAACAAATATTCTAGTTCATGCTATAGCCACTTCAACAAGGAATAATTTGCCATTTTTTATTTATTTATTTTTTTCAGATCATCCAGTCGCCCAAAATCACGTCCATAGTCATTTTTTGATGTTTTTTTTTTAATTAAATGTCAAAAATAAAATTTTTAAGAATCTAAAAAAATATTTTTATAATATATAAACGTCAATAAACATACCTACATATATTCAAAGCGATATCTCTATTCTTTCTATGAAAAAAAAAATGTTTAAGAACAATTTTTTTTTGAAAATCGAAACCAGAAAGACCCCTTAAATCCATAAACTTGCCCCAGAGTCCCCTAATTAGTTTGGTGTAATTTGCGAACACTCTGTATTTATGTCCCACTATATTTCATTACTTTCTGCGTTTGTATCTTCAAGCGATTCTTATATTTTTACATTTTCTTCTTCTGACGAATAACCTTTCTTTCAGCTAGGAATATAATCCCTGTAGAGCGAAAGATAGACGACGCAGTTTCATCGCAACATTACGTTAAAAAAGGGGCCATGAAACTAATGCCTGGAGTAATTAAGACTGGATTCTTGACGTGAAAATATGCGCAAAAGGATACGAACAACGCCCGGACGCTCTCTTCCTCCGGACTGCTGTCGTCTGGTCCAGTTTTTTTACTCTTCATACGCTTTTTCACAGATTGAACTAATGCTCTATTAGAATTTAAAAAGGAATTTGTTCTATTTAGCGTTCCAGTGACTTAAAATAAAAATTATTATAACATCTGCATCGTAATATTTCTCTAGACCACTAAAATGTGAACGGATACCCAAGATTAAAACAAACATTTTAGAGTTTGATAGGTAACAGCCTAACAACTCCAGTAATTTCAACTTTTTATCTGTCAAATGACATGAATTATTAATGAAAAAATTAAATAAATATGATTTCTTTTCTATGTACTATTTATATAATGTTCAATTTATATTCTGTGGACTATTTCAAGTAAATGTTCTAGTAATGTATAGTTCTAGTTATTTGATATATAAGAGGGTACTCTAGTTCAGAATGTAAAAAAATTCAGATACTTTATTTTAAATGACCTTTAAATATGTTAATTGTTGTTTACATATTTAAATAAATTTTGACATTTGACAATTATTGTTTATTTTTATCATTATTGTGTTCTTATCGCTCGTGTTCCTTTTTACTATGTTTTGTGCTCATTTTTGTCAGTAAATGCTGTAAATAATATTGTCAAAGCCTACTTGCTTATTTTAATTCTCTTTTTTCACGAACTTTGGAAACCGATTTTTTTCTCGAAAACTGATAGAGATGGATATGGAGTGTATGGATTTTCGTATGTAAATGTGTGCATTGATAGCTTCGCCTCAAACATGCGGTCGTGAAACACCAGCCTCTGATATGGCACACCACACCAAAATTTGATCATCAAACTTGACTACATTGTCCGTATAGAAACCGTCATTACCTTTATCTCCAAGTTGAACAACGTGAAATACTTTTCATAATCCAAAACGATAACTTTTTCACAAAAATGAATGCGTCTCAAGGCACGGCAACGCCTGGGAATTCTTTTCAATTGAGCGGCGGTGTATTCTGAAGCCTTTCTTCTTTTATGATAATTTAGATTATTTCTGACTGATGTTCGACTAACAGTCGAGCATGAAATATAATATCTTCGAGATAATTACGAAGATCAAGCTTGTACGACTGTGTCGAATTGTACGAATGTCATATTAAAATTCAAATTTACTAAATTTTGTTTCCAACAGCAACTTGATCGGATCATGTATTGACTTTATTGGATTTTTTTTTTGAGACATACCGGGTGGTCCCAAAAGTCCGGCAACGGCAAAATATCTTTTCAGGAGTGCATTTTTGAAGAAAATGTTCGAAATAAAAGTTGTTAGGTTTAAATCGTTATATTCTATGGGATAATTTTTATGGAGTTTTATGGGGTTTTATGGGGTTTTGATGGTGTAACTTCATTTTTTCAAATGGGAACCCATGTTTTTTATTGCATATTCTTTTTTTTACGGAAAAAAAAAATACTGAGAAATATTGAGAAACTTTTGTCTGAAACATTTTTTTCTAAAATGTCAATTTTTATGGTAAATTCCAAGTTAAATCATGAAATATAGTTTTTTTCACTTAGAAAACTTAATTATTTAATGAAAAGTTAAAAACTCCAACTACAGAGCCATCGAGTACTTTGGTGACCTGCCGCCGTATTGGCGATAACTTGGGATGCAGTTGTTTTATTTGTTGGCTTCAATAACTAATTCGGCTGTTGAATGTATTATTTTTGCTGTTGAATCATTCTCTGATAGTCAACATTCCACGTTTAGTAAATTCAACCCCTCGCTTAGTAAATTCAACATTGGATAGTTGTAAGTAATAATCTGAAATAGTTCATTCAAACAACCCGATTTTTTTCTCAGTGTATTGTTAAATTGAGCATTTTCTAGTTGTCATCCGTTACTCATGACAACTAGAAACTGTTATTAAAAAAATTGTATTTAACAATAAATTCCCATCATTTTTAAATATTAAAACAAGACATTGAAAATTTGTATTCCAATCTCGATAAAGATTCTCAAAAATTGTTTAGCGACAAATCAGTTGTCACGTGAAAAATGTCGTTAACGATTCAATACGAAATGACGAGCCCTCGGATCCTGATATTATTGAACTTGACTTGTATTTTCTCTAAAGCTATACCAAACAGCCCTTTCCAGGGCTACATGATAAGAAAACCCGCCTACATTGAAAAAATTACAAATTTCTAATTTTATGGAGTCTTTTTTTAAACGTTTTTTTTTCTTTTTCTATTTCTATTTTTTTTAATTTAACATTATATTTATTAAAGTTTTCTAATTGTAAGTGAAAAAACGATATTTCATGATTTAACTTGGAATTTCCCATAAAAATTTACATTTTAGAAAACATGTTTCAGACAAGTTTAATATTTTTTCCGTAAAAAAAAGAATATGCAATAAAAAATATGGGTTCCCATTTGAAAAAAAAAAGAAGTTACACCATGAAAACCCCATAAAAAACCCCTTAAGACCCCATACAAATTATTCCATGGAATAGAACGATTTTTTTTCTCTGATTATTGACCTCACACGTTAAGTGTATTAGCCACGAATTATATTATTGGTTTAAGGAAGGATATAAAATAATGAGGGAATAGACAAGGCCACCCGCTTCTCGCCCAGGGGTCTGTCAGGGCATTGTAGTTTTCTAGACATACAACACTTGACCACGGGTAAGATAGGTTTAGAACAAACAGAAGGGTAAATACAAAGGTTTTGATAAATTTGAGGAAGATTAGGTACATTATTAAATATCTATTTTGATTGCCTTGAAAAAGTTTACGATGTGTTGCATAATATCTTCATCACCTATACTGAGTATATACGGGAGCCATATCGGAGAGTTAAAACCTCTTTCATGTAGATAACGGACAGTTAAAGATGTAGTGATAGATGTTTCCAGTTTCGCCACATATACAATTAGGATTATCTCGTACGCCGATTTTATGTAGGTGGGAAGGAAATCTTCCGTGATTCAGTTTTATTCGCATAACTGTTGAAATAGTTTTCCTACTGAGCTTGCTGTTATTATACCAGTGTGTATTCGGAATATTAGGATGGATCGTGTGATAAAAGGTATTTGATATATCGCCATGGCGTTGCCACTGTTCTTTCCATTTCTCCTTTTGATGATTTTTTAAAAAAGGCTATAAAGTCAGTTATAACAAGATGTGGTATATGTGAGCTGTTATGTGCATTTGCTTTCTTTGCAATTTGGTCGACTTTAATATTTTCTGGAATATTGGCATGTGCTTTTATCCATAAAAATTGTATGTTTTGATGTTTGTACAGATGTTTAATAATTTTATATATAAATAAATTAGGGTAAAGGTAGTGTTTCTCACTAAAATTATCAAGAGATTTGAGGACCGATTGAGAATCTGAGCAAATCAGTACATTTTCGAGTTTATTCGAGATGGCCCATTCAAATATGGCTGCTGCTTCAGCTGTAAAAATGCTTAGGTGCTTATTCAGCGTAAATGAATATTTGTAGTTGTAAGATGGGACGTAAAAGGCACCACTTAATTTATTTTCTAATTTGGAACCATCTGTGAAGATTTTTGTGATGTTTTGTGGATATTTTGAAGAATATTCACAGAAAATGTTGTGAACAGAAGTAAACTCAGGATATTGAGGAAACGATAAAAGAGAACGATTTAAATCTAACAACTTTTATTTGGAACATTTTCTTCAAAAATGCACACCTAAAAATATATTTTGCCGTTGCCGGACTTTTGGCCCACCCGGTACGTTAGAATAAACAAATATAACCGAGTAAACAAATACCGAAACACATCATACATTCTCTGCAAAAAAAACTGTGGGGTTGAGATATTGATTTGATAAACCTACGTCCAAAACTATAACAATAATAAAAAAGAAAAAAAGAAAATGTTTGCATTTCATTTTTGTTTTGAGCGAAAAATTAGGATCATTAAAAATCCTAAGAGGAGAATTAAAAAAAAAGTCGAGTGTTTCATCCCTTTGAGCTATTATCCAACAGAAAGTGCACGGTGAAATAATCCATTTAAAAAGGCACCTTCCTGTTCGTTATGCTGGCATGTTGTCAACTGATTCTGAGTGCCGTTGGATATCACGTTTTTATCGTGCGGTGTTGTCTCTCACAGAAGGGACAGGAGATGGTTATATTAAATTTCTCTTATAAAGTGTCTTCCTTTTATTCGTAACGTAATGAAATTTTCCGTTTTGCCGGGATTTCTGTGAAGTTAAACGTATTAGGGCCCCTCCGAGAAATGCTGATGATGAAATAAGGGATTTGTAGTAGATAGCGCTCGGTATTGAAGCGAAGACAAAAACCGATATTAAGAAAGTTTTGTATACCACGCCGAACGTAGAAATCTTTAGTTTGGATTACTAATTTTGCCAAGTTGGTAATGCGGATGTTTTATGTAATTGCTGAAATCTCGTTATTTACGTTTTTATTTATTAAGGCGTAGTTGAAGCGATACTATTGTCGCTTGTAAAGTGAACACACTGAGCGATCAGTGATCATAATCATAAGGTATCTATAAGGGCGAGGAGTACTGTTAAATGATTTTATGAGTAGGTAAGGCCTGGTAGTGGTTTTCGTCCTATTTTCTTCCGGACGGCCTTCTCTGGTTTGCACTTGCGGTATTTTCTATTGATTAAACACATACACAATGACAATGTTGATTTTCGATACACACCGAGAAAAACTCAATTAAACCTTTCGATTTCTTCGCACGTGTATTCGCGAGCGTAGTGAATCGGTATCATTTTTGGAGTGAGTGAAATTATGGAGGGAGGAATTAATGAGGGAACAATGGATGATGTTTAGGCAGCCAGATATACAAATTGATAATTATAAAATTAAATCAAAATGAAACAGTATCACACATAAATATATAAACTGCTTATCACAAACCGCTTACCATGTAATAATATTAATAATAAATCGTCTTTATTTAATAATACATAGATAATATTATTTATAATATCGAGTCCAACAAAAAAAAGGAATCAAATCTGCTTGTCAACGAGAGAGACGGAAATAGCGGTCATGTTAAAGATCGAAACGAAACTTCGTTGTTGTCAAACTTTTAACAAGCTGTCACAATTGTAAAATAAATAACGGAATTCATTTTTAATGAAGAACAGAGACATGTTTCACTTGAAATTTAGGTTAGGTAAAACTTTCTCATGGCCCAACCCTCCAATCTTGTTAAGATATATATTATTCAAAAGGGTTTTCAAAATGCTGTCAAATGGTACTAGTCCCAAAGTGCGGAAACGCAAGGTTTAAAAGTTACAGCCCTTCAAAGTTGAAAAATGCCATGGGCTGCCATTATAAAAAAAATCATTTTTTTTTTGCTGTGTTTCAATACAAAATCCAACAAAGTTTATGAGCCATTGAAAATACATTGCTAATGCTTTTTAATGGACAGAAGTTTTGTTTCGAGAACAATATCGCGGCTTCGCCGCCATATTGTAAAACCTATCCAAACCTAAATTATAAATTATAATCTATAAGCTATGAAACTACTCAACCTAACCTAACCTAAAATAATTAATAATAATAATAATAATAATAATAATAATAATAATAATAATAATAATAATAAAAAATAGATAGATATAATAAAAAAAAATAGAAATAATAAAAAAATAAAATAAATAAAAATAAATAGAAATAAAATAAAATAAATAGAAATAATAAA
>JAPWTK010000851.1:0-141984 GCA_029963805.1 Aromia moschata
AATGCAGTATATCAATGTGTCTCTACAGTGTATCAATGTACATCTGCAGTGTACAAATGTACTATTTTATTCGTATAAACGAGGTTCAGTAAGTTATACGAGGACATGTTACTTGTTTCAGATTAATGAAAATGGTACGTACTTATCATAAAAAGACACAAAGAGCATTCATTGACGAAGGAGCTATAAAGACTGCAATAACCGATGTTATTAAAAAATCACAAATCAATAAGAGTTTCAGCTGCTGATCATGGTTTAAAAGCCCTCTACACTTCAACATAGAATCGAAAAGTATAGAAAAAACCATAGAAATGAGAATCCAGAGGTTTCAGATGACTGGGCACGAAGATGAAGCTGCGGGCGGGAAACCAAATCAGAATATGTGTATGTCATTCTAAGTATACAAGTTCACAAGTGTTTTTCTGTTGAGAGGAATGTGAACTTGAGAAATACTGGTGAAATCATCTCGCATGCATTATGGTCTTACTTATCGTCAAGCAGAGAATTGGCATACCAATATGCCAAGTATCTACCAAATTGCTCCTTTCCAGAAAGATGGGAGTTGAATAAAACTGCTGGCAAAACTGACAATAAGACTTTTGTTTTTCCTAACGTTCAGGACATCAGTTTAGTGCTTCGAGGAGATGTCGTATTCAAACTGCCCAAACCCATTGCTGCTGGTGGTACACTTCACCAAAATAGATCTTTTTATTTTCCAACAGTTCCTAATCTTATAATTCAGTAAATATTGCACTACAATATTACTTTTGTCTCTAGTGTATTGTATGTGTATCAATGTTCCCTAGCACTGTATCAATTTACCCCACCAGAGAGGTAGTTTGATGCAAATGTAGACATTAAAAAAAAGTTGCAAAAACTCCAAACTTGTTTTTATTTTTCGTTTAAATAGAGTATCATATGAAAGACAAATACATAGGCTGAGAGCCTAAAATAAGAAAATGGCGACAAGTATTTTGTCTTGGACAAAATCATAATCACGACAAAAATTGTATCATTGTGCCTCCCTCTCCCCTATATATGTAAATATATATTTTGTTTTATTTTGGGCTGTTTATCATATTCACCTTCCAATACGATACACTTTTTGAAAAGCATCGTATTTAGGGAAAAACTTAACTCAAATTCGCCTTAGGCCTATTAGCTGAAGTCCAAATTTTCAGCAATTAGTAATTTCTACCCTAATACTATTAATGAATGGCTTCGATCTATCACCATATATATTCCAATGCTCCTAGTATAATCCGATGTTGACCTCGCTGTCATAAACACGATGAATGTGGGAATCAAAGTGATAGCAAAAATAGCGACTATAATTCAACTCATCCCATTATCGCTAATAGACACGAAATGAGGAAAATCTCTGACGCGATGCGCCAGATCAATTAATATGGTCTATTGCGGCCGTCGACATAATGCAATCAAACGGTTTTTACCCATATTTAATCTTTTATCCTACATTTCCCCCGTAGGCAAAGACGTACGTAGATAACAGCTACTAAATGTGTCCGCTAAAATAGGGAATTGTGAATGTGGAGACAAACTGTGTCAATCTGCTTCGGTCATGCCAAGGAGTTACATTAAGAGCTCCTACATTATTCTTTCAATACGTTTTTCTGATACCGTATTCTGAAATTGCAGAAAAAAGGTATTGCCAATAGAACCATTACTTATAGAACTAATTTTTCCATAACGAATTTCCTTTTTTTTCCATACCTCCTAAGAACTAGTTTATATATTTAGAATTGCGAGATTTGCTTACCATTATGGCTTTTATGACATTTATGAACTTCGTGGTTTTATGACCTATTTGACCATTATGACCTTTATAATCTTTATGTGTATTTGACCATATGGCCTTTATGGCCTCTTCTATGACTTTTATGACCATGCCACTTTTAGAACCTCTGTAATATAGGTCATAATTAAATTGTATTGGAAATGGACATCGTTGTAATGACAGTAGAGATTTATTAATGTGATATATGAATTCTTCTACCTCAAAAACCTATAACGACATGTCACATGATTATCTTTATTAATTAAATGTTGAAACGTAACTCTCTTTCCATTTCCCCTTCAGTTGGATAACAGTGGCGGTGCATGATAATTCAAAATTTGAGTTAGCCATATCTTGAAAACGATGATCATGAAATTTTGGACCCACTTCACTTTTGTGGAGAGTGATGACTATACACCTCTTACAGAAAGTCGACTGTGTAGTTAGTGGAAAATTTGTCAGAAGTTTTGTGAACAATTTTCAAAAAAACTGGAGCACTCCCTGGGTTCAAAGTAACGCATCTGTGGAATAAATACAATTGGAGTAATACTATTTAACTAATCAATTTATTTAAACAAATATAAGGAGACGTTTTACGATTATGTTGCAAAAAGAGATTTTTTCAAAAAGTAATGGCCATTTTAATTGTAAATTTTATACGAACATTTTGTTTCCCCAAAGTTGAAAGGGCCATAACTTTATGAAACAAGTAATATTTTGTATGAGACCAATTCCAAACACGCCTCCTTATAGTTATGTTTCTAGACTATTAAAAAAAAGATTGCAGTATTCCTGAAGAACGTTCAGTCCATGCGCCCAAATGTTTAATATTTATTTTGCGTTATGTTTTTACGTCAATATTTATCTGGGCAAAGATTGAATTGGTTCTAAGTAAAACCAAAACAAACCTAAGTTTTGTAGTTTTTGTGTTTAATTTGTTTCCATGTGTTAATTTATTTTGTGTTTTATTTGTTTATTGGGTACTATATAGTCTTATTTGAGACAGAAATTAGTTGAGTTAATATTACGCACCAAAAAGACGGAGAACTAAACAGGTACCATCAAGCATATCAAAATGAAACTTCAGAAATTTGAGTTGCCGATTCTTTTAGTTTATATAAATTGTTCGAATGATTATGAAATTTTGTCTTGTGTATAACTGTGACCGTGATGCGCCTCCACGGGGTGTGAATAAAGGAACTAAGAAGAAGAATGGATTTTTTAAGGCTTTACTATCCAACTATCGTCCTTAGGGAAAATTATGGCAAAGATTTTTTTTGAACTATTTCTTGAGAACTTATTAAACTTTGCACTTTTAAACTATGGACGAAACGTATATATATTAAATACAAAATAGCAAACAGTTTACTAGATAAGGATAAAACACTATGTAACCAAGTATAATAATTTATTCTTATATACAACTTTTCCATAATAGAACTTGTACGACCGCTCCGTCGGACTGTATTCAATTATTGACTATTGTCCCGAATCCGCCTAGTCCGGCTATTTTAAAATTAGTGTTGCAGAAAACTCATAGATGACGCACTCAATCATGACAGGTTCTCGTCCCTTCTGTACTAGTTCGCGATACGTCCCGAAAAGAGTAGAACGCGGTGACGTGTCGGCGAGCTTCATTGCTGCCCGGCAGGTCGGCGATGCAGCCTAGTGGCGTTTTCGCCACAATATGTATCAAAGGGTAGCCCACGATAAGACGATAAACGATAAAGTCGAATCGGCCCCAGAAAGATTTCGAAATTTCGAGGTTATATGTAACTTCCCACCTTTCACCCCTATCACGGAAAATACGTGTTTATATCGTATTTTAGTTGTTTTAGTTTTAGTTAAGATTTTTTTAATTACCTTCTACTGTACGGAGGCTTCCAGATAAATAGGCTCATGTAAAACATTTTTTTGAACTATTAAAAAATATGTTGGTCTCGTGGGCCCATCCCCGATTTAAAAAAAAATAATGAAAATTAAAAGTCGTCATATTTGCTGTTATGATGTACAACGCCAATGTTTTTTTTTTTATAATTTATATAAACTACTTTTTTACCTACTTTTTTTTTCAGATTTTTTGAAGTGACCTTCAAAATAAAAAAATCATATTTTCACAGGATTATTTGCTAGTTTTTTTCCTGTTTTCTTGTTCAGTAGTTCATAAAAATAAGTATTTTTTTATTATGTAGTGGTTTATAGTCGTAAATACGGTAAACAAGTGTTTTTCTAGTTTTGCGGGACTCCATATCCCATATAAAAAAATCCTTGTGTTTTTTGCTCTTATGAGGCGCTACGTCATTTTCTTCATCTTTTGATATACATAGTATTGTAAAACTATATTTTTACATTTTTTTTTTTCAGATTTTTCGGAGAGATGGGTCACCTTCAAAATCGAAAAAAAAACTTCTTTTTACAACATTACTCTACAATTTTTAGTAGGTAAACTATAATATTTTTTTCCATTAGTTTATAAAAAATGATTCGATTTCGGTTAGTTAAAAATTTATGCGATTAAATATAGTAAACAAGTGGTTTACGATAACTAACTCTTAATTTGTGTTAGAATAATGTTTCCCTTTTTATCCAAGTTTATATCCAATTCCCCAACATGACAACCTTCAACCTCTTTCACCATTACTTTAACCAAGTCAGTAATTAAAAGAATTATCATTTAACGTTAAAACCACAAAACTTAACTTTCATAAGTTTAGTTATACATATATGTTCCAAAACAGATTCCAAAACAGGCAATTTTGAGCTAATATTGAGCATAGGAAGATGTATTTTAGAACCTTCCTAACTAAAGTTATGAAAGTTTTGGAAATTTTGAGGTTTAGGGTTTCAACATTTTTAGATGTTAAAATGTTGTTATAATGTTTTAATTTAAGATTAACTGAGAATTCCTTTAATTATGTACTGTGATGAGGAAAAAAAGAAGGAATTCGTGAAAGAGGAGAAGGTTGTCGGGTTGATACAGGTATGAGAAATTGGAGATATGTTTAAAATAAAGGGGAAACATTGTTCTAATACAATTTAAGAGTTAGAAAACCAGTTGTTTACGATATTTAACAATATAAACCTTCAATTAATAGAAATCGATAATTTTTATAAACTACTGAAAAAAAAATGGGGAGAAAAATCGTAGAATAATCCGGTAAAAATATGAGTGTATCAAACCCACATGTGTATCAAAAGATGAAAAAAATTACGTAGCACCTCATAAGAGCAAAAAAATACGACGAATTTTTTTTAGATCGAATACCTATGGGGTCACACAGAGCCAGAAAAGCACTTATTTATCGTATTTAAGAATATAACCTCTCTTCATTTTTTTTCTCTTCAAAATTAAAAATATAGTTTAACTAAACGTATGAAGAGTTCTCATTAAATGCTTACGAATTTACCCTGTCTATAAACGCACGAGCCGTTTAGACGTTTTTTAATATTCTTCTCATAAGTTTGATGATGTGGCCACTGTCCTTTACCTACCTGTTTATTAAAACGAAATTGTACTGAAATCCGGTAATTTCGCATACGAGGTCTCTAACGCTGTTTAGAAGGAGTGTCCATGGTTTTGCGGGTATCGTGACCCCAGAAAAGGTGTACTTCATCCCTTCGTCACCGTAAGCGACTTGCTGCCTGGGAATTTCGTGCCATTTTCCAAAAACTTTGACCTGCACATAAATATGAAATGTATTAGTATATTCTGAGGGAATTCTGGTTATCTCAGATTCCCTCAAAACCTTCATTACCACTAGTAATTTTTAAAGTGTGGTCCTATAAATAGTTTTTGTTTTTATCTTGGTCCATTTTTTCCATATGTATAAAAAAAAAAACCCCCCTTTGTTTATTACCCCCCCCCTTGGGGCAAAAAAAAAAAAATTTTTAAACCCCCAAAAAAGGAAAAAAAAATTCCCCCACCTTTACAAAAAAACAAAAAATTTTTTTACATTTTTTTTTCCTCCCCCCCACCCCCCCCCCCAAAAAAAAAAAAAAAAAAAAACCCCCCCCCCCCCCAAAAAAAAAAAATATAGGTGTAATATGTTCCAAAAAAAAAAGTGGATCGCATCACGTAGGTACAACATGTAAACGGATCAAGTGACAACAAGTATCTAATAAAACAAAAAGTTGTACAAGTGATAAAAATTAGTTTTTGAGTATATTTTTTTAGTAAAATAGCGTTTTTTTGAATCGGTTATTTTCTAGAAAAGAAAGTTTTATGCATATTTTAGAAAATAGACACACTAAACAGTTTATCGAAAACTAACAGAGAAACAGTAAGAAACAATTCAAACAAAATATTTTTTTATAAACAAATGCAATTTTAACAAAAACTAAGACAAATTGTCAGGCTATAATGTGTATAAACCGATGTAACCAAATCGTTACACACTCTTTACATACAGTGTGCATGGCGCACAATGTTTGCAACATATGAGGAATAAATTATTTATGAAATGTCGTAAGAGGCTGTCCAGAATAGACCGAAATGAGCTCCACTCCGATTTCAATGAAAATTGGTACTCATCAGGAACTCACACTGAGTATATGACGGGAATATGAAACCTGCCCGACTTCCGGTTCTACCCATAGCTGAGTCGCTATGAACCTAAAGTACTTATACTAATCGTCCCATCTGGTTTGCTTGGGAATTAAGCCAAAATGTTGTTGACAAATGAAAGCGTTCGAAAAGCTGTTTTGGATTAGGTTTTGTAAAAAAAAAAAACGCATGTTTCTGGTCTTATCTTATAATAGGTGGATTTCCGGTGACAAATCAAGATGAACAACTGTATGTGCTTCTAGCAATTGAAAACAATTCACATGCAAGTAATAGAAGTATTGCTTTGGACCACGATGTAAGTCACACTAGTTTTAAAACTTTTGAAATTTCAATAA
Source organism: Aromia moschata (assembly GCA_029963805.1). NCBI lineage: Eukaryota > Metazoa > Arthropoda > Insecta > Coleoptera > Cerambycidae > Aromia > Aromia moschata. The sequence continues at coordinate 6,698 of JAPWTK010000851.1, forward strand.
TGCCCATATGAGCTGCGACTGGTTCAGGAGTAGACAGAAGATTACTTTGATTATAGACAAGATTTCTGTAAATATATGATGGAAATTCGTCTTCGCGAGCCAATGTTTTATTTTCGGATAAAGCTGTGTTTTTTTTAAGGGAACGGTCGATAGACAGAATAGTATCTAGATATTGGGCTACGGAAAATCCTCATTGGTTGCAGGAACTTCATATGCAGTCTTCTCAAAAGATTAATGAATGGGAAGGAATGGTTGGTGCCCGAATTATAGTCTCATACTTCTTTGCAAATAATCTGACTGGAGAATGCCTGTCAAATGCCAAATTGGAGATACCTGCAATATTTACAGTTGAACATGATGCTTGCATTAGCTGAATTGTTTTTCAATGTAAACAATCCAGATCAAACAATAGAGTGTGGTTACAACATGTTGGCACTCCACCTCATTACGAAACTAACGTTCGACGCAATTTGGATCAAGTTCTTCTTGGCAGATGGATAGGAATAAGAGATCCGATGGAATGGCCGCCAAATATCCCGATATAACGCCATTCAACTTTTCCCTATCGGTATACTTAAAAGTAAGATGTATGAAAATGGACCCTATAATTTAGAGGATCTGGAGAACAGAATTTTATGCATTAAATTATATCGATACCACCTGAAACTCTTCAGAATGTGAGAAATTAATTTTATAATCACCTTGGGTATTTGCAGATGGTACAGGATCGTTACTTTGAACATCTAGTGTAATTAAAACTATTGTTTCTATGCTTATTTTTGTAATTTATTTATTTTTTGGGTAATACATTTTTATTTATAAGTTTAGTTTCCTTTTGTTCTAATATTAGATTTTTTTTCAAATGAAGCATATTGAAAATGTTATACCGTTGAAAGCAGAATAAAAAGTACTATCGAAATCAATAATAAAAAATATCGGTTGCCATTTATAACAAATATTGACGACACCATAACTCTAAAACCAAATGATGAAAGATGAAAATTGTGTAGTATTACGTCATGTAATTAAAATCGCTACACCTGTTCAAGATTTTTTTCCAAAATATTAATATTTCTTAAAAAAGAGAACGAATTAAATTTATCTGTTACCTTCATTCCCCGCTGTATATATGATTTATTTTAAATGATCGTTTTACACTTACTTTATTTGATTCTAGATTAAAGATTCCAATCATTTAATGAAAGTATTTTTTTATCTTAAATATACCAAATAGGTATCCTATGCCGACTAGGTTATACCCTTAAAATGAATTGTTTAAGAGAATCTTGAAATCAGAGGGGTAATATTTTTGAGAATCATTAATTACAACCAGAAATATTGTATTCAAGGAAATACAGAAATTCATATACTAAACTAGAAAACAACTGTATAAACATAAGTTATAACACACACGATTACATAAAAATTCACTGTGATAGAAAATTCATAATCATCCCCCAATTAAGATTAATGGACACTGGAAATAAACACGTGAAAAAATAGCACTGTCCTCGTAGTAGTCTCAAAATACATAATATTACCTTGATGCACTATAATTTACAATGGTATACATATATAGAAATATAGAATTCACTTTAATTACTATAATAAAAGATTGTAATTGACCAGATATGACTATGATAAATATTATACTTAGCAGAATTTCTATGGTCAATAAAATGATGTAATATTGATAATTGTAGGATCATTTTTATAATTGGACAAAACAGGATTTGTTTCCCATTGCCATGTAAATATTGAATTTATTTTACTGGCACACTGGTGAATATAATGTACAATATTTACAATAAATTGTAAATTTTTATCAGTTAAATATTCATTCAAAAGTTAAATATTTCCAGTTTCAAAATTACGTATTCCTTTAACTTAAATGGTAATACAGAGTGGTTCATAATTAGTGATACATAGTGCACAGCAACTTTACTTGTTCAAAATAATGTGATTTAGCTAAAGCCATAGTCCAATTGCGGATAACCAAAAGAATGTGTCATTTGTCACGGTTTTGATGTTGTTTTCGGTTTTTGCCTATTTTTCAAAATAAACTTATATGTATAATTAAATGAGGGAGAATTGAGGCGAGTTTAAATTGCGCTTCAATAAAGCGGAGTAATTTTTTTACGGCCGGGTATATCGATTTAACCATTAGAAAAAGATCCTTCTACTTTATTTAAGTAAAAAAATACACCCATTTTTAGAGTCGGTAAGAGTAACATTTTCTTCAATCATTACTTTGTTAAAGGAAGCTTTGATTGAAACAAACACAAGCTTTGAAACTTAGCTTTTGTCAAACGTTACGTGTTGTCTGTCACCATCTGTAAAATATTTTACATTTGGAAAAATAGGTGAAGATGAAAATACATCAATGACGCATGGTGCTTCTTTAAAATGGATTCATATGTAATGTAAATTGACGTTTAATTTAGTAAATGTCATTGTCATCAATGTAGGTATCAAACAAATTGCACATATTTATTGAAATGAAGATATTCATATCATATCTGATCTGATCAATATGATTAGAAATATTAATACAAACATGAAAAAAATAATAATAATAATTGAAAACCTTGTCATTTTTGTTTACTGCAATGAATTTAGGATACCTTTATTCATCGCTTGCTTAATTAAAAAAACTGCTCATTTTAATAAGTTTCCAGGGCGTTTTCATGTGCGTATAAGCACACCACATCTTACATCTCAACATTGGACAAAAAAATTGTCGTGGCATTGTCAAATGAAAAATTTAATTATAATTCCATAAATCTGCAGATTTAACATTTGCAGATTTTTCACCGAAGTTAAATTTGAAAACTTCATTCATTATTTCGGCTTCAATCAAAGCCTGTTTTAACAAAGTGATGATATATCGCTGGTTAACTCAAAAAATATAAACGACCTGTTTTTTCTGTAAAATGGTTGTAAATAAACTGTACATTTATGTGTAAAAGAGTCACGTCTTAAGTTTGGCTAGATGAGGCTGGTGTCATATGACACAAGTGGGATATTTACAATAGATTTTAGGAAAGACCGTATTAACTAGTTTTGCGCGCAACATAATACTTTTTTGACTTGTGACAGTCTTCTTCTTAACCAGCGATATGAAGCAACGTTACTGCGCATATTTAGTTACATTGTATTTCGAACGCAATCATCTCGAAAACGATTACTATTACTGACTTCACTCAAGTATGCATTTGATACGTAAACAAATAAAAAATAAAAATAGAAAAAAACTTTAACATCCTGTATCTTGGCTATCAACAACAAATAAACTAAGGTAAGTTTAGTTAACTCTAGTTCAATTTATTAATCGAATAATACAGTTTTAAAACAGTTTTAATCTTCTCCTGAAGATGCCAACTTGGTTGGCGAAACGCGCGTCGAGAAAAGTGTAGTAGTTCGGTGTTTCGTGGAAGACGGCCAGTTTTTTTGTTTCTACGCCGAAGGTTCCAGTACCCACTCCAGTATGAACGTCAATGTTTTAACCTAAATACGTAATTAAATTTTCGTATGAAATATGTATTACTTTGATATAAACTGCTCATCAAAATCGAGTGTGTCTCGGGGTGTGCCAAAAAGAGTTCATGCATCATCAGGAAGGTTTTCAGAGTCATCCCACGCATCAATACCTACTTACAATCCCTCAGCTCGGCAAATTTTCAGGGGGGAGGGGGGTGGTTTGGAGGTGGAATATCACATTTGGTGCTCAATCAGCCGTTCACAGTGGGTCTCGTCAACTTCAAGAGCTTTCAAGTAATGCCATGACATGGATTCGAGACAAACAGACATTCCACGCAGCCTTCTTCTCTGGTTCAGGGACAGAACCTGAGGGGATGGGTGGAAGGTCGGAATAGGTGTGACTTGGAGGGATGATTGGGTTGTCAAAGGGTGAAACCCAGTTGTGACACCCGACACCAATTTATTAGACAGCATTAAGATCAATGTATTCGCCCAATAGAGATCAAACTACGTAAAACCCTGCGTAAATGCAAAAGGGTGGCTTAGGGGGTCTGAAATTGCCGTCAAAATCTCGCGAATTGGAATTTAGACATGGAGTTGCTTTTGGGGTGTGGACGGCGAATCGTTTAAGTCACAACGTAGCGTCTTCGGTGCATTCAAACCAACACTATAGGCTACCGAAAATTAAAAACCGCAAATCTCTATGCCGAACAAAGTGCAAATGGCGCTAAACTAAAAAATGTTACGATAATTTTGACGAGCAGTTTAGTTCAGATTTTAAAGCATTTAATTGTTTTATTCTCAGTGTACCTATTCCAGGTGGCAATGATTCGTCAGATAATAAATATCGCGATAAAATAAACTGAAAATTAATCACAAATGAAAATGAATAATACTTTATCTATGATACGATATCGCTGTTGATTAATTAGATTTTTTGTTGTTTGGTTTAGACACAGCACTTCCTGGTTGGTGCACATTCTTCCTGGTCTTTAATAATGGATTTTTTTTTAGCAAAATTCCCTAGATAAAACAATTCAGCATTTTTAATACAGATATACTATGACAGGCCGCATTATATCCTTCTCATTGAATACATTACTTTTAATCATTTCAAGTTTTCTAATATAGTAAATACCAGACCGATTATAAAATTTGTATCTTGCGTTTGATTGTCAAGGCAATACCTTATCTGTGTGTTCAATATTAATAAAATAATTAAAACCAGATTTATAAGAAAACATGTAATATAAAAATAATGTTTTGAAAAAAGGACAAGCAAATAAGATGAATACCACCCATATTTAAATAAAGGGATTTCAAAAATTAACATTTCCAGTAAAAACTATACAAAAAAAAATATATATATGGAGTCAAATCATCATATGTTCCTATATATGTCAATGTGATATGTATATGATTTGATTTATGGAAATATTGTTTGCGTGATGATGATACGTCGTTAATGATACGAAAAAAATATTAATATGTATAATTGATTGTCTCTTTAGTTTTCAGTCCCCGAATTGTCTCTCGAAATTCTTACGCCTTGTAACGATAGTAGTAACCGACTTTTAGCAAGAACCTATTTTTATTTATCGACTATTCAAATTTAAAGGAACTTCTATAGATGCGTTTCCGTATTTATACCTCTTCAGTGTAGCTTGTTTTTTTGTCGAAGTTTCACACAGAAATGAAAAATTTCAATAAATGTACTAAAAATTCTAGCAATCCTTTTATTGCGTAAAAGGCGGCAATACAGATTCAGTGGTGTATTTCCAAGTCGCGGACTGTTTGATTTTGGCAAACATTTTTCATTAATTTACTTGGGATTCACAGACAAGATAAAATAATCGATATTTACATTATGGTATCAGTTGTGCTAAACAAAAATAAACAACAGAACAACAGTTTTGTTCCAAATTCAAAGGAGTTCTGAACGTAATTCAGAACTGCTTATAATCCATGTGCGATCTTATGATTGACTTGATTAATGTTGGAACGATGTCGAATCGGTTGAGAATTTAGTTTGTTTATCCCAACCTCTAAAATCACAAAATAAAAACCCCTGTTAGAAAACATTGGTCCTTTTATTCTGTAATATATTTAAACTGAAGAAATGAAAGGATTGTAAGGTAAATAAATTGTCACATTCCATTACTAATTTAATTTATAACAAAAACAAATAAAATGAGGTTAGATAGCACTTTAAACCTATTCAGAATTATAAATTGTTGTAATATCCTAGAATTTTAAGAACGATTCAGAACCAGTTCGGAATGCAATTCACTTGTTCTTGAAACACTGCACGATAAGTTCTGAATTTTTAAACGAGCTTCGGAACCGCAAACGGAACGGACCGAACGGAACGAACGTCGGAACGGCATAAAGGCTTTCCGCGAACTCAGTAAAGTTCTGAACGGTTCTGAACGGCTCTGAACCTGAACTATTGTTGGAACTAATTTAATAGTTGTGGTTTTTACTAACCAGAAGGGTTGCCAAGTTACGATTTTCAAAGGGGATACCCTAAAATTATAACATATTGCTTGAAATTCTCATAAATTTCTGAGTAACAGTTTAACCGTTTTCTAGTTATAAGCAAATCTTTAAAACACATTAAATAATTAAAAACACTAGGTATAATGCTAATATAGAGCAATGCAGAATTAACTTCTACATCAAAATGTAAGTAAAATATGGGGCATTTTATCTAAAAAAATAGTACGATGGTTTGAATTTGCCTTAAATGGTAATTCTGTTTTCAGCACCCTGTACATAACAGAAATAATAAAAACATTCTCCCTCAAAAATCTGTAGAACCGAAATATGCAATAAAAAAGGCACAATTCTATTTAAAATAAGAAAGTTATTTCTACAAGCCCTTATATGTAGGTACCTTAAATGAATGGGTTCGATAAATCACCCTATATAATATTTCTTATGCCATATGACACGTTGTACAAAATGGGACATGGAACAGTTTTATGCAAAACAGATACTAGGTACTAACGACGTTAAAGCCGCCTCTAATCGATAATGCAGTCGACCTTTAATGGAAATTTATTATCAGAATTTCCGAAATGTACGTTAAAATATATGCAGTCACAGTCGAAATGAGTTTAGCATTACAAACTAGAATGTTAATTAGGTAATATTATATGGCTGGACGCCTAAAGCTAAAGCACGTTTATGGAAATTAATAACTTTAAATATAACGTTTCAGTCGCACATGTATTTGAATCCACATACAGGATGTCCACTTTTTCGATGGGTTTGAATTTGTAACTGTATACCGTAGAAGATACGAGGCGAGTTAAGTTGGAGAATATGAAAAAAGTTGTTCTTTTTTATGACCGTCGATTTTCCAGAGTTGCAAAAGGTTCAAAAGTTTATGTCCCGAAAAGACTCAAAAACGATGTTTTTAAAACTTTCAAATCAATCGCAAACGGTTTGATTTAAATGGAACTCTTCAAATAAAATTCGGATAGAAAACAGGCTGTTTTATATTTACAATTTGCATCACGACAATCTATATAATTATTTTTACACTTTATTTTGCGTAAATCTATTCATTTAAATATGCTGTTATTTTTTAATTACCTACATACAAGCAGTTTTTGTTTTCAGAATTTGAAACAAAAGAGATTTTTTTATTCTTATTGCCCAGAAAGGAATTCTTTTCATTCTATATTAATACGTAATAATCATCACAGGGTGCTAAAGCATTACTTAAAAAGCACTCCGTATTTCGGAAACTAAACATTTTAGGATATTTATATAACTATATAAATATGTTTAAATAACTTTTTGACTTAAACTTGTTCAGAAATCATCCCTTAAAATAAGTACACAGCATTAAGTAACACCCTGTATGTGCCAGTGGATATTTGTGGAACGCTGACCTGTAAATCCTGGAATGAATAATTGGCGGTCACTAATCATCACTATAATTACACAAGTCATCATTTCTGTCATGATCATCATCATCGCGATTATTTGTCGATGGATGGCGCTTTTAATTTAATGCTTCTCTTGGCAGACGATGTGGGAATATTTTTCTTTTGTGTTTTTTTTTTTTGTTTACTAGTGAGCAATGAATCAGAACTCAATAGAAAACAATTGGAAATGTCCCCATTAGTTCATATTAAGCGTGACAATGTGGATATATTGCGAAAATTATGTTTCTGTCTACCTATGAAAATGAATACCAATAATTCTCAAAAAGTACCAAAAAGTAGCAAAATATAGAAATATGTTTATATTCCTGTAATTGTAACTAGTAACACAAACAATACTTAACACTCGATTTACCCCTGAATAAACTTCTAAACATCAATGTTCGCAAATTGATCCATAATTCAAATATGTATATACATATATAGAACGCAATTTTTTTTTCAAGTACATATTTTTTCCGTTTAAAACATTAGTTTAAAACTATATGAATACATTTATATAAGTACCTGAGTTGAACATTCAATAGCGAAAATATGCACGTTTAGTAAAAACTATGGAGTAAGTAAGCAAAAAAATTGGGCATCCGTATGTAAAAAAATCTAAGGATTCCATAAATCACTACAGTTTTACTACTTCATTTCCGGTTCCACCAGAAGTAACATGCAACTTTTTTCTTAAAATAGAACACTCTGTTCTTACATTTTTGAATTCCTTGTAAAATTTTGGATACAATAGACTCCCATATAATAGCTTCATATAGAGTTGGCGTGTTATAAATCAATTTTCATTAATCTCTGTATAGAAAATGTATTATTTTAATGTCAAACATTAAAATTAAATGAAAAAAAAAATATTAGATACTCTTTGTGTTATAATGTATGAGTAAAAGTATTATTTCATTACATTGTTTGTTTTATATTGTAATTTAGTATTTTTATTACTGTTCTATAGTATTATTGTGTTATTTTTATTGTGATGTTTGTGAATCAAAATGCAAAGAAAAACTGCATTCAAATATTGTTGAATGAAGTCTCTTTTGGATGCTAGATAGGAAGAGGGAATGCAATTGAATGGCCAGCCTGTTCTCCTTATCTCACACCTCTCAATATTTTCATACGGGGCTATTTCAAGAACAATATTTACAAAAGCGGGCCTAAAATTTTAAATGATCCAAAAACTCGTGTAAGAAATGAATTACTTCAAATACCACAGGAATTCTAATATTCCTTGCGAGAAATCGAGTACTGTTTAGCATTTTGAGCATTTGTTATAATTTGTAGATTTTCAATGTTTAATGTTGACTTTAATTGCAGCAAAAGCGTATTGATTTTTCGAATTCTTGGGATCTTTTATATACGGATGCCCAGTTTGATTCAAAGAGATATAACCACTTCAAAAATAAGCAGGTGGTTCCATAATTTTTACTAACTGTCTACTTGAAGTTAGTAAAATAGAAGCCGAAATAAAATTAGTGAACCGTTCAAACTATGCGTTTCGTTATCTCTAACCAGTCGCTTAAATAGTGATATCTTACGACAGTCCGGATAAGCATATGAATGCTTTTTCATCAACTGTTACCAAGTCTATCAAAGTGAAATAAATGGACAGTCCTAAACAAAATTTAATTTTTTTATTTAATGTCAGTTTTAGTTGCTTTCTGTCCCACTGTACGACACCCATTTTTGTTTTTGTTTTACCAATTTTAGTTTTTGTTTTAAAACTTGATATTTAACTATATCTTATTTGTTAAAAATAAATAAAAAATAACAGTTACCGTTAAGACACTTGGTATCGCAACGCCAAACATTTGTTTTTTTTTGACCACCTATGTTTTTTGTTACAGAAATCGATTTATCTCATTTATACAAAAGTGAAAAATGTTGCGTCTCCCATTCTGACGCTTTTGTTAGGACATTCAAAAATTGTGGTGTAGCTGGCGTTCAAATTTTGAATTGAATGTTTGCAGTTGTGTAAATGAGATGCAGTCACGTCGATATTTGAAATGAAAAATAGAGGTTGCGATAAGAAAAACAAAAGTTGAACTCCACGAGCCTCGAAATGATACAAGCGAAAATACAGAAACTTTAAATAGCAATTAAGATGCCAATTAACTTTAATCTGAAGATTTTGTGTCTAGAATTTACCGTTTACAAGTTACTGGTGAAATTTGAGAATGGAATCAACTTGAACTGAACTCAAACTGAACTTTATGAACCCTAAAGTGCAATTGCATCGAAAAAGCGGACCCCTTGTCATGCCCTGTCAGTTATATATGAATAAAAAAAATAAACCAGTTGAATAATGAAATGCGTTGTCTCGTCATTTTGCACGTTAGTGAAAATTTGGCATTTAAACCTTAGTAAGCAACTACCAGTGTCGTTCCTGATGATATTAATGACGTAATATTTAACACACTGTTCCAGGCTTTGAACGGTATATTCCATAAATGTTTATTGAGGATATACCAAATAGTAATCACTGGCCATTAACACAAAAGTAATGTATGAGAAAGAAATATTTATTACAAAGAATATGAAAGAAATGGTACCTTCGAATAATGATGAAGTGGGAAATTATAATTGCAGTTTGGTTACTAAAATAAGTATGTATGTATGAGCCAACAACCGCAAATATTAGGATACATATGAAATTTGGATTCGATATAGTTTTCAACGCTGATTCAGATTCTGAAATCATCATCAAGATAATCAGTTTTTCTGCCCAGTATTAAATAGACATCATAATTTTGTTACCCTAAAATTTCACTGTAATTTTCATGTTTTTGATTTTTTTTTACTTTTTTTACGTTTCTTGTATAGTTTTTTCCCTGTTATATATATTTACTCGTATGTCTAATGCTCACATCATAACTCACAACATATGATGTGAGTCCCTAGTATGCAATAAAGCTTACTGACGTCAATAAAATGAAAATTCATTGCGTTGCTAGCGAAAAAAATGGGAATAATTTTGCAATAAAAATAACTCATCTTTTATAATGTAGTCTACATGCTGCATTATAAAGTTTTATCACCACTTTGCTGGACGTTATGTATTGCGCTAATTAGTAATTACTTAAACTTGTTTTATGGGTTTTTCGAGTTAGTATTTATGGATGCATAGATAGAGGCAGAGTTGAATCGAGGTATTTTTTTAAAACAGTTTTTTTCCTTAGTACCAGATTAACCATGGGAAGAAAATTAACAGAAGCGTTACTAATTAATTGATGGAAAATCCGTTAACAAGATTAGCGGTAACATATCACGAAGGGATTAACGAGGTTAACACATATAACACAGGACTACAAAAAAAAGTTGGTTGAGTTAGATGTGTGATTATGGTTTTCCGACTGAAACGGACCTCGTAAACATGTATCTGAGGTTAATGGAACCATATGGCATCCGATTTTCCCCTAAGTGAAAATAATCTTTAGAAAACCCCATAGCTTAATCCATAACCCCACAACCCTATAAACCCCTTGGATGTATGAGTATGTATAACCACAAAAGTCTGAGGAAATATAGATTTTATATAGCAGGCGTCAGCTGGCTCAGATAACGCCACAACCCGGTCACTCTATGACCCCAAAATACCATGAGTCCCTTCCATGTGCTAACGAAGGATGTAACGAAGCATGCTGTCGTTATTACCGTTGAAGTAAATATAGAGAATTAAAAAATATATCTAAAAAATGTTTCCCCCACCAAAAGGTTTACACTTAATCTTACATTTAAAAAACTGTGTTTAGTGCCATTTTTGGCGAAAACGGAAGTTGGCCATCTTGGATTTTTGGGAATTAATTCTATTATAAACGCTCCAAATCTAAAAAAAAAAACCGTTAATTGTTTTTCAAGATATAAGCTTGGCCCGACCTCCTGAGCCACCCGGTAAATCTCTGGGTGAGCAGACTTCCATACCCACATAGCTACAAAACTCCATAATCTTACAACTCGAGCTGGTGCACCTCACAAAACTCTGAGGGGACATAGAACCATATAACCAATCTATGTAGAACCATACAACTCAGTGTCAGTTGGCTTATGTAATCCCATAACCCTGCCACCCTAAAGCCCCAAAACCCCATAACTCCACAATCCAAGGTAAGCAAACTATAACCACGTTATTATATTCTGAGCGAACAGACTTTTATAAGTGCAAGACTTCTATCGTACGCGGTGGCTATGAGGTTGTTAGAAGCCATTTGCTCATCAATCTTCAAAATATATGGTTTTTAATGATTAGCTCTAGAGATCCCTGGGATATAGGACCCATAGGTTTATTGGGTTTGAACATATCCTTGCGAAGACCTTCATCCTGAAAAAAGGGTTGTGGGTTTGAGATTGTTAGTCATTATTTTTCCCATTCGACACACTTACCGGCATGCTATGGGGTTTTCTAGGGATTTTTCTCGCCCTTGGGGAAAAATCAGGGGCGATAAGGTTAAACCAAGGCCAGATTCGTGTTTAGGAGGTCCATTTGAGTAGGCAAATCATACTCACACCTCTTGCTCAACCAATTCCTTGTTGTGGTCCTGTCTAATCACATAATGAAAATAGGAGATAAATACTCGTATTTACAAAAAAATCATTTTCATTTAGTCGATGTTTCGCAAACTCTTATTTGCCTCCTTAGGATTAATTCAGTGCATTTTTTAATTGAGTACCTATATAAGGATATCGATAAATATGCGCAAACTATATATACTAATTTATGCAATTTTAAGTTGATTAGTACGTTTTCTGCGACAAAGTACAATCTAGCTTGTTCGACCCTGGCGTATAGTAAATAACAACGAAACTATACATTCGTCATAATTTACAGCACTTGTACCGCTATTTTTTAGTAAAGAAGTGTATGCTAGCGGGCCTATTAACGGCCTAATGGGTCATTAAAGCCGGCATTCAAAAAAGACTCGAAGTAGCAACAATAACTCCAACCTTATATGAAAGTTACCCGACAGGTACAAGTACAGTTTGTTTCATCCAAGAGGTTGGTGACGCGTTTTCAGCATTAATGTATATTTTATCAGACAGAAGTTTTCAACTTGGAGTTCGAGCTCTTTACTTTTCCCGTAGGTAATATCTTTATTATGTATTTATTAAAACAAGGCAAGTAACTTATTCTTTAACATCAAGTTAAAAACTTCGACACGAGGGCTCTGAAACACCTTTAGAGTCATCTCTCAATAATACTCTGCCGTTTACATTAATTATACAAATAACACAGGGGAACAGCAATTTTGTTGTCTTTAATCTGAGACCCGTTTTTGACTAATTATTGGCCTCTGAATCCAAAAATAACAGCAGTTTTTGTCTATCACGTCAACTTTATAAGCTACAGGATACCCTTGCTTTTTCTCAAACGTCATGAAAAATGTACACATAAAGGGAAATAAAGGGAAAACTTACCAAACATACTGTTCAGAAAGAATATTTTAATTCATATAAAGGCTATATACACGGTGCAGACTTTAACTGGAATATATTCGCTAGCGGGGTGGTGAATGATTTTTCAAAATATTCTCGAGATACGTCAACTTTTAAATGTATTTACCTACATTTTGCAAGTAATGTGAAAAATATAGCCCTTCAGGGGTGGCTGAAACCACCCTCGACATGATTTTTTTCAAATGCAACCCTATGGCTTGTGACCCCTCATTGTAAAGCTGGTGGAAAGAGGAATCCAACGCACTGATCAAATTTTAATTTTTAGTATGTTTGTAGGGTTGCATACAATTAAAACGTAATTTTATAGTTTAATTTATTTTTAACGCAAAAATTTCGTACTCAAAATGTGTGTTGTTTAGTTTTGGAATGTAAACCTTACTTTTCATATCTTCCCACAAAAAATTCCAAGCAATTTTTTGCCACAACTGATATTTGTTATTTTTTGCTAGTGTTTTTACACGGCCGCAAAGAGTAAGTTAGTTTGTATGCTGTATTCAGAGTTTGAAACGAAGTGTTATTTCAAATTGGTGAAAATGTCTTATTTAACTGAATCACTAAAAATCGAAATTTTGATGATGATTGTATATGGTGATAGGGCGCGAACTCAATGCGAAGTTGTTCGCTTGTTTCGAGAAACGCATCCTGACTTTCCACCACTAAATCAAGGTACCATTAGTAAAATTGAGGCACAATTTCGAGAGATGGGTCATGTCAGGAAAGTACCGATTAAGAGGCAGGCTGTTGTTGATGACGACACGAAGTTGAATTTGTTGCTTGCTCTAGAAGAAAATCCAATCACTCCAGCCCGTCAACTGGCACGTGATAGTAATCTTAATCACAAAACAGTTTTAAAAAAATACTTAAATATGACAAAAAACGCCCATATAAAATGCAAGCTGTTCAAGCGCTACTTGAAGATGATCCAGATCGACGGTTGGAATTTAGCGATTTATTGATGACTTGTATTGATCAAAACCAGTTATATTTAGAGTGGATAGTTTTCTCTGACGAGGCTACTTTTACATTAAATGGGCACGTAAATCGCCAAAATTGTCGTTACTGGGTTGAAGAGAACCCCCATTGGATGAGGGAACTTCATACTCAGCGCCCACAGAAAACTAATGTGTGGGCGGGAATAATACAAGAATTGTAGGACCATTTTTATTTGATGACACTCTTAATGGAGCAAGACACTTGCGTTTACTCCAGCACGAACTAATGCCAGTGCTATGTCATTTATTTCCAAACCCCTTAAACCCTAACTTGACCGACGAGATGTTATGGTTTCAGCAAGATGGGGCCCCACCACACTATGCTGCCATTGTTCGTCAGTATCTGGACAGAATTTTTCCCGGTAGGTGGATTGGGAGGCGAGGTAATATTGAGTGGCCAGCAAGATCTCCAGATCTACACCACTGGATTTCTTTTTGTGGGGACATCTTAAAAGTAGGGTTTACATTCAGAAACCCAACAACATAGCAGATCTGCAGGAAAGGATAAGAGAGGAAATCGGAAAAATAACACCGCAAATGTTGCATAATGTAAGGGACGAAACCTACCACAGACTAGGATGCTGCCAACAAGTGAATGGTGCACATTTTGAACAATTGTTACGTTGAAAATAAATTTAATTTTTAAATTTTTTTAATTGTATGCAACCCTACAAACATACTAAAAATTAAAATTTGATCAGTGCGTTGGATTCCTCTTTACACCAGCTTTACAATGAGGGGTCACAAGCCATAGGGTTGCATTTGAAAAAAATCATGTCGAGGGTGGTTTCAGCCACCCCTGAAGGGCTATATTTTTCACATTACTTGCAAAATGTAGGTAAATACATTTAAAAGTTGAGGTGTCTCGGGAATTTTTTGAAAAATCATTCACCACCCCGCTAGCGAATATATTCCAGTTAAAGTCACCACCGTGTAAGTTTCTGCTAGCTAAATTCTTTTCATACAAAACAAAAATAAATAAATCACCAAATGGTATACATACATATCAAGGTAAAAATTCTCGCTTATAGCTTTTTCTGGAGTGTTTAATTTGTGGCCATTCCCTCTTGATGCTCCAACAATAATAGTCAGCCATCATGTGATCATCCGATCTACCTTGATACCGTTTACCGTACCTCCATAAACTTCAGATCTTGATGAAATCGCTCACCCTGTTCATCACTAACTGCACCAAGACTTTCCGGGAAATCAGCAAGATGGCTGACTGACGTGTCACTGGTCTCCTATGGCGTCATCACGTCATTCACCCGGCGCCAATCGAAGAAGATTAATGTTAGAAAATAGCAGGGGAATATTTCTTCCCACGCTCTATTTGACATAGAGTGGTCACATTCATATAAGGTGTAGAGAATAAACTTGACGTGGCAAAGTCAACAGAAACTGAGTTAAAAATTGTCCCCCAGTGCAATCCAAGGAAACATCCACGAAAAACTCAGGAAGGTGTGTGATGAAACAACCAGCTGTCGGTTTGCTTTTAGGGAATTTATACAATACCCCAGCGAGGACTCCGCAAAGACATATTTAGCAAGGAAAAACTTACGCCTTGTAACAGGAATCCTTACAGGACACTGTCAGCTACGGAAGCACTTATGCAATATGAGACTAAGTGCATGAAACACCCTTTGGTAGAAAGTATGAACAGGAAGAGGAGATAGTCAAGCATCTACTTTATGATTATTCAGCTGTCTCATCAATGAGAGATTCCCTATTAGGAGAGCGATGGCTTTCCTTTACCATAGTGAAGAAGTTCCCCTCAGGGCCGTAACTAGGCGATGTAACCCCCTTTGCCAGCTAACCTCTTTTTAGGTTATTTTTAAAAAGAAACATAGACTACGTACTTTATCATTTATACTTAAAACGCGTCTAAATAAATTAAAAACAAATATAAACATAAAATTATATACGCCCTAGGAAATTGCACCTTTACATATTGGCGATTCATGTGTAGAAGAGAATAAATTAAAAGACACCAGTAATGACAGACAAAGACAGTTAGATGCCACATTGTTTCACGCTTGTGCACGTATTAGAAACGCATGAGACCTGCGCGTAAGGAGAGGGGTATTACCTTTGTGCCTGTCTTGAGGCTTGTGCCTATCGCCGAATTTGAGTGGAACTCAGTACTTTTTCGCAGCTATAATAATAATAATAATAATAATAATACTCACCCTATAATTACTCCGAAGAGTAAACCCTTAGGTCTTCTCAGGGACCTGTGCGGGAAGGAGTGGCTATTATTATTATTTGCCATGGCGCACTGGGAGCGACTTAAGATTATTTCGGTAACGCATTTGCTTTACAGTTCTGAGGAAACCCAGAAAACTCAGAACATTACCAAATCTAGGGCATGTGCGGTTGGATTGGCATCTATGCATCCACACCTATACACTAGTGTATTAGTGGTTGCATATCAAGCCCTGACGGAGAAAGCGAGACAATTAAAAATCGCTACCCCGGCTGGGACTTGAACAACGCGCACAGAGGTATCGCGACTGGAAAGACGGCGCTTTAACCCATTCGGCCACCCGTGCCCCAGCTATGGATGTGTACATCGACTTAGCTCTATGAAACGAAATTCTTACGTAATTCTGACTTTTACAATTATCCCATACACTTAAAAGAAGTGTACGAACATAATTGTATTTATTTTCAAATTTTTGTATTCCTTAACTAACCGGTCTGCAAGAAAATAAAACTAGTTCTATAAAAAATAAAAAAAATAAAAATCTAAATAAACCCGATTATAAGACGAAAGAAAGAAAAAAATGCCCATTGAATAAGTGGTTCAAAAATGTCGTCCCTTTGTGCTTCGCAAAAACCTAGTCTATCGTAAAACTCAGTTCTTACGCGTTCTAATTAGTGTTGTAAATATTCGGATGATTTTAATATTCAGATAATACGTAATAGTACTAAAAGAGTATTCGGATGAATTCACCAATAAGTATTAATTTTCATATATGCTTTGCTTTTCTTGGCTTACGGAATACGGATAGGACTTTCTATACACAATGTCATGGCACACGGCATCGTATAGCATCATAATCTGTAATAATTCCGTATTCCGTATTCCCTCGGACCTCGTTCGTGTTCGTATCATTGTACTATTACGTATTATTACGTATTATGTTTACTTCGTCTGAGACTTCGTCGGATACGATATCCACGCTATCTTCCGGCATTTGACAACGTTCGTAATAATTTCTATTCCGTATTGCGGTGGCAACTATTCGGATTAATACGTAATAGTTTGATATTCGGATTGAACGGAATTTTTAATACGTATTCTTACAACACTAGTTCCAACACTTCAGGGGATGTATTATTTAGGACTTGTACAATTCTGGCCCGTAAATCATTTAAATTTCGTGGCCTTTCATGTTCATGTCCGTAAACAGTTTGTTTTATTTGTTAAATATTTGTTAGCATTTAAGGAACCGTTTATAGAAAATGGCCCAACAATGGAATCGCCTAAAAATACCAACCGAAACATTTAACTTCTCGGGATTCTGCGTACGCACAGGAATAGTCAAATGCTTATTTTCCGTAGACCAATAACGATATAATAATTCAATTCACACGTGCGCATTATAATTTATGGGCGGGGCGTCCCGCCTACATCTTTTATTGCAACCCTAACACGAAAGACAGAGAATAACGCTCATAAAAGTTTTAAAATTACATATAAGTCTAGCAACTATGGATATAATATTTCTCTGTCAGTTCCCTTTATCCGGAGAGTATATTCTTTTCTATCTTGTAATGCTCGGCTTTGAAATCTTGGGCTTTCCAACCCTGTATATAAAAAACATAGGAACAGTAACAGAAACTTAAAAAAGTAAAAAAGGACCAATTATTAAAAATATTCACAATTTAACCTTGCTTGTTATACGTGACGCATTAGAGAGTCATTAATGAAGCATAAGCAAGTTGTCTTGCTATTAAATGTTCTACAGACAAAATGCCTAAAACTTGTTCCATCCATCGACGATCCAAGTTTTAATTACTGAAATTTCTTTCACAAGAAGCGGTAGTCAATGGTAATGTCAAAAAGATCTTAAGGACAAGCATGTATATATCTATATTGGACGTGATGTTCTGAAGGAGGGTCGACATTTAAATTGGAATTGGACTGGATTCATTGGAATCAGAAATTGGAATGGGGGTTACTCGAATTGGTAAACGTATAGCTGATACTACATCCTTACTCCAAACCAATGGTTAAGTAGGAGGCAAGCTACAGAATCTGTGGTATAACGTATAAGGGTTTTGAGGTCAAAGTTATGTTTTGGATTTGATGGATCTACGAGAGGTGACTAACTCTGAATTAGTTCCTGAAGATTTTTGGTGTCGACAGATTGAGAAAATCTATACTGCCTTGAAAAATATGCTTCGCTATACTACCTAACTGAAGACGAGTTAGCTGCAGAAAGCTATAAGCAGACCATGTTCATAATCGTTACTTGGACAGTCGGATTGTTGGCTCTGAATCAGTAACTCATTTTTTGGAAGGACGACATCTTATCAGGAAGCAACAGTCCCTTGATTTCAAACCTCAAGAATAGTAGTAACGAGGCATAGAAAACTTGATACGTAGATAGACATATATATATATTATTGAATGGTGTATATATGTTTGTATTTTGATTTTTTGTTTTATACCTCCTTTAAAATAATCATAAATTTTCATATTAAAAAACCAAATTTTTCACTACAATTATAAATGAATTACTTAATGTGAATTTAAGAAGCCATTTGACAACAGTTAGTTCAAGAAGCCACAAGTTTTTGGAGAAGTACAATTAAAATATTGTCACCAAGAAGAAATTAAAGTAAGTCAACACATAACATCTTATTTTAAACACGCGTTACACATGCTACACTTGAAAATTGTTATATTGCGTTGGTTAAACAACAGTGTGCTTGATAATTTAAGTTACTAATAACATATTTCGGAAATTCCTACCACTAAGCTAACTAATTCTAACAATGTAAACATAAATTCGAAATTCAATTGGATCTGACAACATACCCACCTGCACCGGTAACTGCTAAAATCTAGTTTCGCGGTTGAAATATCACGTCCGTATACAGATGATAAATATCAGCGCATACTGATAATTTGATACACCTGGCATGCCTAAAGTCAGATAAGATCGCTTATTTTTACGACGATATTAGAATTCCGGTAACATACTTTTTATCTACGTATTCGCCATTATTCATCGACTTGAAATTCGATACCTTAGCCCATTAACAGCTCGAAATTGTATATCAACAAAGTGATATACATATGTAGGTACACATTCTTTACTGTGACTTTTACTGAGTTATTGTTATTACCTTCTTTGTATTTTGTTGTAAAAAATACACAGCACCACAATAAAAGTGAAATGTACGTCTGACCAAACTTGGTGGAATATATGTATGTTTTTGGGGTCGCTGAACCCAAATTCGTTTTGCCCCATCACATCACAAATTTTTTTATCCTCAATAAGCTGCGGAAAAATGGCAAAAACCGACAAGAAATACTCTAGATCCCAATTAAACCTCATAACCCAATACTTTAACAACTTCATACCTCTAATCCCATAGCCCTCACAATCAATAAGTCCCAAAGACCCCATTTATTAGGCGGCATTTCGAAGTTATTAACTTATAAAATGGGGCCGTTAGGTTATTAGGGGCCTAGCCTGCAGTTTATCTTGGTAGAAATCTTTCATTTTTCGACCATTTTTTGGCCACTTATGGTTAAATACCCATTTGGGATGACTGCACAACTTTGGTTTGAGGTCATAAGGTTAATTGGGGTCTTTAAGGCTTATTGATTGTTAGGGCTATGGGATTAGAGGTATGGAGTTATCGAAGTGTTAAGTTATGAGGTTTGATTGGGTTCTAGAGTATTTTTTTGTCGATTTTTGCCACTTTTCCGCAACTTATTGAGGATAAAAAAATGTGACGTGATGGGGCAAAACGGGCTTTGGATTCCGGATTCAGCGACCCCAAAAACATGTAATCCACCAAGTTTGGTCACAGATACATTTTACTTTTTTTTGTGGTGCTGTGTTATAATTAGTTGGTAAGGAATACTTTTTGAAAATTCTTTGAAAATTTTAAAATGCAACCAAGTTAAATTTTAATAAAATCTTCAAATATATGTAAATTTTAATCAACAATGTCAACTTGTTTTAATTTTAATTTTTTTAAGTTTGTATAACTTTATCAACTTGTATTAATTATAACTACGTCTTTTAAAGACTTAACATGAAAATTTGCTTGACGCAACCAATCATAAGGCTTTAACACGATTATGCATGGATTATGCGCGGTTAACCACAAGCGTAGCAATCTCATCGGGAGTCTAAAGAAATTATTAACAAAATTAGGAAATACATAACGGAATTGCTAGATTGTTCGAAGTTACGTATAAAACGGAGAATAATTGAAACAAATGACAACGTTTATAAATAATTTGACAACGTTTAGCGACACGATTTAACGTTACTTAAAAAAATCCTGATTTACATACGACAAAAGGTCTCCCAGAATATAATAAGTTTACCTTCGAGCAGTAACCTCGCTACGCGTTATACAATATGCTCCCATGGCAACAGGTGACATGGAACGCTCTTTTTCGTTGTACTAAAATGTATTTCCTAAGCGACATAGCATCACTGAAGATAACTGAAAAAAAATGATAATTGTACATGTAAATGTGCCTTAATAAAATAGTACTACTATTTTATTTTCATTAGTATGAGTTTTATGGCTTTATTGTAAGTTGTATTAGAAAAAAGTTTAATTAGGTATTACTATTATATAATTGGTATTATTCTTTAATTGAATTGGTTTTGTAGACATGTGTTTGCAAATAAAACGATGTTAAAAACTTTGTAATGAATACAGAGTTTATTTCGGGAGGAGGTAGTTTCCCATCCTTTCCTTCCTGAACGTATGTAACGTCACTGACTAATGCGTCGCGAACTGTGGAAATGAATATATGGTCAATATGTTATTTATAAAATTAGGACTGCCCCATTCATAGACAAAGGGGTTTCATTGATAAAATTAACATCGCACGTATAGATATGGATCGCACATATAGTATCTCTATATGTGCGATCCATCTATGCGTTCTATTCGGGCTAGAGACTTCCGGTTTTTAAATATCGGTATCTTATAGGGTTGGTTTACCGCCGTCAACACCCCAAAAACCAACAAAAACCAACCTCATGTCGAAAATTGAAATCAGAAGATCCTGGCGACAATTCAGAGACATGTCCTGAGCATTTGGTCGCTGTCCCATTCCTTAGGCCCTTTTCCAAACCACGTGAGCAATTCTTCTGCATATACGCTGCGTTTTGCATGATCAGACCTCTGTTGGGCGATCTCATTGGTCCTAAGGCTGTTAAATAAATTGGTATGGGGTGCCACAACTTACATTTACCCTTTAAGAACTCTCGCATCTCTCCAGGTCAGCCTTACACCAACCCCTACCCACCCCTCTGGTTCCGCCTGTGTTGGAGGCTGCATGGAGTGCCGTTTTGTCTCGAATTCATGGCATTACTTGAAGGCTCTAGTTGATGGGACCCACTGCGGGTGGCCGATTGTGTGCCAAAAGTAAAATTCCACATCCCATTCATCACCTGAAAATTTGCTGCCGAGGGGTTGTAAGCGATCTCGACGCGTGAGGTGAGTCAGAAAGCCTTCCTGAAGATCGAACCCTTCTCGGTCCACCCCGGGTAGTCAGTCTCTTTCAAATCTTCTTTTGCGCCCCATCAGCTTCGTGGTAAAAGAAAACCAGATCCGAAAAATTTTTGAGTGGTTGAAAATTTCTGAAAGAGGACTCTTTGGGTAGGCGCAACCGTCATTTGCACTTGTGTGAATCGTTAGTGGTGAAATTCGTGTTCACTACATTTGTAATTCAGTGTGAAGCTTAAATCCACTAAAGAGCATTGGTCTAATAATAATTAATTAGAGTATCTAACAAATTGTAATTCACTTTTATTGGTGTAGAGGAGCAAAGTACGCTGATGACATATTTCGCACCGACGAACACGTATGTATATTCGAATAGAACGGATCCCTCTCCCGAGATCCGATCCGAACGGCGAGTTGGTCGACGCCGCTGGAGATGAAATTAAAATCTGATACCCACTATGGTAATAAATAATGCGTCACAGAACTGGCAACTGTTTAAAAGCGTTTTAATACAACATGTGCCCATGAATAAAAAAAGTCCATTTTGTTCAGTCAAATATGACCTTTAGATTCCAACGTGGCATACTTTGCTATTCCAAACCAAACAGCGTTTACACTGTTTGAAGTGACGTTAGCATTTTGTCTGCGCATGCGCTTTTATACGTTTAACGTTAAAACATTTCTGCAAAACTCCATACCATTAAACTTTTACTATCGTCATATTTTATGGCACTAACTTAGCGCGAAATGCTTAATACTCGTATGCTACCTTAGTAAAAACAGATAATGCACTTCTCCAAACCTTTGTTAGTTCCCTTTCGTAATACTCGACCGAGGACTCCAATTGGGCCATAAGTTCATCGGCGACGGTCTCGGGCAGCAGCACGACGTAATCGACGTCCAAGTTCTCTGCAGCGATTTTTTTCATCTCTACGTTGGCCTTAGACTGTGCCACTTGCTCCAATGCGCCTCGAAGATCTATTTTTATCCGTTTCATCCTGGAGAAGAAAGAATTCCGTTAATAACGCAGATGTCTGCCGTTAACGACGTCTGCAGTCTGCACATTACCGACTGCAGCCACATTATAAAGTAAAATTTTCTAGGTAAGTGTTCACATATTTAATTCAATTATCAAGGAAATATTTAACAGCCATCGCAATTGAAAAAGCCCTAAGACGTCACTACTTCCACATACATTTTTTTACGTATATATTTAATCAACTAAACCACAAAAAACATTAATCACTAATAACATTTTAATGACCAGTATGACCTTTATGACCTGTATAACCTTTATGATTCATCTATAGCTATATTATCTTCATGACCAATGTGAGCCAACTTCATGACCAATGCGACCTTAATTACCAATGTAACCGCTATGACCTGGAGGACTTTTATGACTCATACGAACTTTATGATTTTTCTGACCTGTATGACCTGTATGACCTTTATAATCTATATGACTCTTATAATCTATGTTATACACGCAGGCAAGCTGTCCTATAACATTTTTCATTAACACTATACTTTCTCTCCACCACGTGGATCTGGAAGTAAAATGAAATTGGGTGGGATGCTTTTTTATAATATGTCTCGTAATTGCCTTGGATTACATTTTGTACAAGTAACAATTTGCATTAAAATGTTTTTCCCTTTTGGCTTAACATTATTTCCACATCCACGTAATGTAGTTGTATTCATGATTTTTTTTTAATTTGTATTTGCTAAATAGGTTGTCCTTGTCTGTCCATCCTGTCTGTCCGTCCTGTTTGTCTGTCCCGTCCTGTCCAAAATAGTACAAGTATAAAAGTAGAAAACTAATCAAACCACAAGTAAACATAGGTATTTCTTAGTAGCCTTATTAGGAACACATAACCTAAAAGTTTAAACTTCCAAAACATACGAGTACGCAGGACTTATTGTTTATGAAAAATTTTATTACGTTATCAAAGATAACTTACCCGAGGATACACTAAGCAGATAAAAATGAGTTTAATTTAGTTTTTTTTTGGAAAAAAAAAAAACAATTTCAGAGGAACTACGTTTTCCTAAACCGCTTAAAACTATTGACATCTTGCTGAACTTGTACTTTGCGCACATTGAGAAGCAGATAAAGCATTTTCATTTTTAAACTATTTTTTTAAACATCGATGTTGCAGCCTATCGATAGATGGCACATGGCCATATATGAGCACGGACCTTATATAGGCCAAGTACCTTTTTTGATAATTCAAGGAGTTGATAAAGCACCAATATTCTTCCACATGTATTTGCGTTGTCTATTTAATTTTACATAAATAATAACTAGTAATAAAATGGATGAAGCAGAGGGTCAACATATCCATAAAAATATAAATTAAAATAACCACAAAAAGAAGCTACATATATTTATTAATACATAAAATAGACAATGATATAATTGAAATGGCGGCTGGTTTAAACGAAATTAAAAGTCACATATTTTATTAATCGTTAAAAAAACCGCTTAAAGTAAAACTATGACTGTAAAATATTGTTAATGGTAGTTAGTAGGAACCGTTTCTGGTTAAAATGAGGATAACGTCTTAATATAATTTATTCGTCTGAATCCTTTTAAATCGCAATGGAAGCTGAAAAACAAACCCTGTTCTTGGCCCGAGACATAAAAAAAAGGACACACGTGCGCAAATAAGCCTTAAAAGGCTTGAAAATCGACGCTTTTGCTTATATATATAAAAAAAAAACGCTGCCAATGGAATCACTACTTCCACATTCAATTTTTCCACATTTAGTTTGACTAAATCGCTAAAAACGTAATATGTTCTTAAATGGGTGATATTTGGATATGACCTTTTTGGTCTTTATGATCTGTATGACCAATATAACTGTGACACTTATCATCAATATGGGGCACGGGGACATTGACTTAATTGTTTGGGCCGTGTGGAAGATACGGAACTACACAAAACCCTGCGACTCCAAAATCGATAGCAAGGGCAGGCGGAAACGTGCACCTGGGCATACTCCTCCGAACGCCAGCCGAAGGCTTCGGGCTCTGGAGGCACTGGAGTTTCAGACCATGGTTCTTGCTAGGCCGAGCGGCTGTCAAATTGCTTGGGTGGCAAGACCAACGCGAAGAAAGTGCGAGTCGAGGCCCGAGCTAATGCCTGGAGACCGACTTAAGTTTCTGCAGATCAACTTGTACCACAATGCAGAGGCTTCAGCATGCTCGTGCAGAGGCACCTGGTGCACTGATATTGGCCTGAACTCTGGTGATTAACGGGGGGCGGGTCAGGGGCATACAAGGGGTATCTGTAATTACGGGGCCAGGCCAAGGGCTTGCATCTACGTCTCCAAGAAGGTTAATGCTCTTTCATTGAGGGAACTCTGCTCCGGGGATGTCGTAGCGGCCCTAGTGAAATACAAAGAGCGAACTAGCAGCAGGACACTTGTAGTGTGCTCTGCGTATCTTCCCGATGATCAAACTACTCCGCCTCCCTCGCAAGAGATGGTGGCAGTAAATGACTTCAGCAAGGACAGGAATCACCACATAATACGGGGGAGCTCAAATGTCAATCCCAGAAACTTGCTGCAATACCTTGTAACTACCGGTCTACATATTCTAAATCAGTGAAACGAACTAAATTTTATCACCTCTGTGAGGCAAGAAGTAGTAGACATCATGCTGGGCTCTATAGTAGTGGCTCACGCTGTAAATAACTGACGTGTTTTGACGGATTGCTACATCCATTTTAACATCCAATCGGATGTACAAACTGTACCGCACAGGGACCCAAGGGCCACTGACCGGGCTGCATTTGTAGACGCACTATCGGGTCGGGTCTCTGAACTGCCTCCTAGAATACACAAGACTGAGGACGAATTTCTGGCAGATTGAATTAACGGGGCAGTTGTGCTGTCTTCTAAGGAAAACCCGCCAGTGCTCCATGGTGAAACGCGGACCTCAGTGGGTTACGGAAAAATGCAAGGGGGCTCAACCACATACGTGGAATCTGTATGAACAGGCTCAGCGTAAGTTCAAAACTGCAATTCCATGTAGACAAAGCGAATTATAGAGCTAATACTGCGAGTACGTCACCGCCCTTCCGCAAGCAATAATGTTTCAGAAGATTTTCTCAAACGATACGACTGCCAGTGTGGGCTCTCTGAGGTTGCCTCTCGGTGCCTACACAGTTTCCTAAAAGGACAGTCTGAGGTCAGTACAGAGCCTGCCTCGCTCTTGGTTATGTACCGTACGGCTGGAGACAGGTGAACATGGTGTTTATTCCTAAGCGTGCACTCAGATCATACTCCAAGACAAAGAGTTTCAGAGGCATCGGTCTCTAAGAACTTAGAACAGAGAGATTATTCCTGAAGACGATGGAGATGGGGTGCTTAGGCGCACGGTCTTGCATGCCATTTCAGCAGGCATACCAAACCGAAAGGTGCACGGAGTCGTAGCACACACAAAACGATGAAATGATGAGGTGATACCTACAACGACCAGAGTCATATATTTTTATGCGACGTTTTAGAATTTAGTTTTAGATTTGTTTAATAATATTGTAACGTTTTTATTCATTACGGGTTCGTAAGGTGTGAAAAATTAAACTCGCACTTTCAACTAACACTATTTATTAAACTAAATACGAATACAGATTAAACACTTACTACTAACACTAATTTATTTTATACAATTTATGTTCGATTCTCTTACGAAGACCGCGGCACGTGATATCAAAGAGAGACTGTTCCTGCCTGCCGCGATATGCCGCTATATACCCTACCCTGTTGACGGCTTCCCGCAAAATCAGGTAAATACCTGGAATCGCCAGGAAAGCCTCTCGAAGTTTCGTGTCGCTGCATCACTCTTGTTTTGTCTAGCGACGAAATCACAGGCGGCCGGCTAATCCCAGGCGGTACGATTCGGCGGATTCCGCAACAATATGTATAATTAATTGCCAAAAAAATACGGCCAGTATAACGGACGAAAGTTCTGAATGATAAATATAATTATTTAGAACTTCCATGAAAAATCAGACACTTCATTCATAATTGAGATATTTAATACGAATATCCATGAATTCTCATAATTAAGTGTTAATAAAATATTTCGGGACAAATTGTCGTATTTACTTCTAACTCTATTACTTTTTTAACCGAATACATAATGAAGAAACGTGATTAATAATTTTCTAGGCTCATGTGGTATCTGTATTTTTCGACCTCATCTATTTTTCGTTATAATTCAGACCTTTTTTTCGATAGGTCCGATAAATTATAGATAATCACATCGTTAGTGGTACACATGACTTTTTCTTGAGAATCTTATTAGGTCGCACATAGAGGTTCTTATAAATGGCTTCGAGAAACGTGGAAGTTCAAGACGTGGACGGATTCCAATTTCATATCACGTAAGACAGCCTATCCGCCCGTATACAATACCAATATTCAATACCTTGTAAAACTGTTGACTTTCAAACCCATACACTCCTAATTTACGTATGCACACGTATTAATCGTTCTATGTTTATTTTTTATTGCTTGTAAAATGCAAGGACTACTAGACTCCTTGACACAGGGTGTTAGTGATAATGATAATAATAAGGAATCAGTTTACGTACGTCGAATTATTAAGTAAGGATGTGTTCGAACTTGATAGCGTCTATTAAAAAATAGCTGGAGGTTTTCATGCAAGGATTTCATGCAAGGATTTTTTGCATTTTATTGAGCATAGGGAATGCGTTTCTGGGTCAAATGATGATAACAAATGGGAATAAAATAAGATTACAGTATATTGTCTGACACCGAAAATGTTGACGACTATTTTGTTAATTGTTTGGTATTTGTGGACTATTTTTTGGAATCATGTACAGTTTTAAAAGCTTCTGATTGGAATAATGATCAATATGATCTTTTGGGTTTTTAGGTTTTAGAGGTCTTTATGACCTCTGTGACTTGTATGACTTTTCTGACCTGCATGACTTACGTATATGGTCAACTTCGTCTTTTATTGAAAATTGGCATAGTATGATAGTAAAAAAGAAAGTAGAGGTCCATTAATATAATATTCGAATTCTCAAAAACGTATAAAACGATACGTCACATGAATATATTTCATGTCATAATTAACCGAAACCGGTTAGCCTGGTTTAACCAAAAATGATCACGAATTCCGAATTTTTTTATATCACGTCATGTTCATTTTCACTTTTTTTTTTTATATAAAACGTAATTCTTAACACAATATCGCATTTGCCAATTTCTGACACAATGTCATTTCTTTTTTGATATACATTTTTTGATCGAAAGTGCTTAGAATTCATTGAAACGTTTTAGTTTGAGTCAAGTAGACAGTTGATGCCATATCAGAAAGTTAATGCAATTTCCGGTTAAACGGGAAGATAAAAAATGACGACTATGCCAATAAACGCATATTTATGTCCAATATCAATTTACAAAACTTCGTTATTTTATTTCTAAAACGTTATGGGGATGAGCCACTTTCTAAAATTATCGTTAAATTTCATTATAAGTTTTAAGGGGGTGGATCGAAGAAAAGTAGAAACATTTTAGAGCTATATTCATTGTGTAATAACTGACATTTGTGTTAAAGATTTTATTTGACCTAAAACTAAGCCCCACCCAATAATACATTTGCGTATTGTGTTATGTTATACATGTATATCAAAGAAGTATCATGCATATCATGCATCGTTTCCGAATTACCTGTACACACATAAAAAAGGTATTGCCCTATCCCAACCCCCTTAACTTACTTAAGGTTAGAATATATTAGCTCCAGATCTTGTTAGGATAAATAAATGTTTCAAACTTCAAGTTGAAATCTCAAAGCGTTCTCGTTAATATGTACAACAAAACAGACCGACAGGCAGACATAAATTTTTTTTGCGTTAATTTAAACCTCGCTGTCTCAGAACATTTTAGGATTATTGAAGCATAATTTAAAAAAAAAATGGCGAAACTCTCCTATATTAGTCCATTCCACTACGTGAATGTGGAAGTAATTTATTTAACTAAGATTGTCTTTTTATTATCGGCCATACATAATGAATTTGGCACAGTTTCATGTATAATTTAGCGATGCCAGGCATGAAGAAAATCTTTATATTATTTTAATTATTCACCCTAATTATTTCATCATTTAGTTTTTAGTTCTCGAGTTATTTTATTCTTAATAATTTTATGTCAATTATTAGATAAATTCGCATTCACAAATTACACTTCCATACAATGTTAAATACGCGGAAAGTTGCGTCTAGGTATGGTACTTGCACATACAGGGTAATGAGGTTACCTCTCAGTTTAAGATGCACGGAGTTATGGCTCTACAACTGTTAAAGCACTCTCAATATTGAATTAGCGGCACGTCTGAGTGCTACGATAATTGCTTCCTACTTGCTATTACCAATTTATTTGCAGCAATAGAGGCTGAGATAGCGAAATAATTACTTCGATAAACAGAAAAGGTTTATGTGTGAATTAATGTTGTATTCTGCACCCTGTTTCTTTACAAGAATATTGATTTGATTTATCGAACAACGTAAAGTAAATAGACATGAGACAAAACATAAAAGAATTTCTTATTAACAAGATCTAACTTTGTTATAAACTTGTTATTAAGGGCTCCAATAAACGATAGAATTACAGTTTGTCATACAAGAACATGACCGACATAATTTAAAAACTATTATACATATATGAACATATACGAAAAATATTTCACATACTACTATAGTAGCACTAAGCCGCGTCTATATTAATAAGTAAGTCCAGTCTTCGCCATTGTCAGTAATAGCCTGATATCGCTGTAGCATATTTTTCTCTAAATGTATAGCATATTCTAAAGATAAAGATCTTCATATTGCACGAATGTATTATACCCTACTACCTCCCTCCATAACTTTTTTCCACGAAGCTTGTTACTTTACATAAACCCCAACATTTTGGTTTGGGTTGTCATTAGGTGAGTCAAAAGTAACAGTGTCATTTTCTCGCTCCCACAGCCTGCACACGTTCCAACATTTCGGGTGACTGCCCCTCGAAAAAAATATCTGTCGTCTTGTCGCAAACCCTTGATGTGCATATGTCACCAAAGCCTTTTTTATTGCGTGTGTTATTGTTCACTACAGAAGCCTATTACTAGAGAGAAACCAGGCTCTAGTGGTGCGATTTCTTACCCAAAGAGGGTCTTCATCAGAGAAAAGGACGTTCCTCCAATCGTGGTTGATATTTTTCTGTGTCCAAGTGAGTCTTTTTTGACACGTCTTTCAGCCAACAATGACATGAATTCATAATGCTCTTCCATTAAACATTATGATAATTTAAATGGCACCATAATTTCATAGGACATATCTATATCTTTTTTTGTTCAATTACTTTTTCGCCCCTCACACAAAAGCGGTCGAGGAATCCGAGAAAGCATCGTCACGATCAGTTAGTTTTTCGTAGTTTGTTGTTTTTCGTTCCACACCATGTTCTGATAAATCATCACTTTTGTCTCCTGAAATAGCTTCACCCTCTTACTTACTTTGATTTTTTAATACACTTTGTAGCGGCTGCTCCTGACATTTCTGGCTCTTTAGGGCTAATATACGAGTGTAAAGGCACAGCTTCAAAATTTTGTAAAACTGACAAAAAACTGAAACTATTTTACATTGCGCCATAGCGGACGAACCCGTCTACCTGTTCTTTCAAGATTTTCACGATTGTTCGGAAGTAGGTACTAAGATGGAGGTAAGCTGGTCACGCTCTTATGGAGGGACTGTATGTTAAATCAATAATATGTATTAGGGAGGAACTATTTGATGTGACAACACATTTGCAAAACATGCATAGGTACTGGTGTGTTCTATAAAAACTGTTAATTCATATGCTGATATTTTTTTTCTAGGACAGGGGGGAGTTGGGAATTGATAACGCAGGCATAGATACAAAGTTAATAACTTTTGTGGTGAGCATTACACCCCCTGTATTTTGAATACAACAAAGCTGCCATCAGGCTAATCCGCATACGTCAGGATTTCGTCCTAACAAACAATATTGCTCAATAGGTAGTAACTAAAACTCCAGTATTAGTGTTGGACATACTGTACCAAGAATAGAAGCAGATCAATATACACGAAAATTTTTATATGTGTCTGGTGCAATTGTTGGATAACGAGTCTGTTTAGTTTGCATCAGGCATCTATCATATTATCTCCTCATTTGGTGTGATATCGGATCTTCATAATTTTCAAAACTTGTCTTGTCTTCATATCATACATAATCATTATCATACGTATGTGGGTGTCCACTAATTTACACAGGTAAAGTGTTGGCCACCAAAAAAGAAAACAATTTGATAGCTGACAGTTTAGGATTAGTGAAAATGGAGCAAAACAACGCGTTTTCATTGTTGAAAAATATTTCAAAAAATAATGAATATGTGGCTGCTACCGTTCGTAAATTTCTTACAAAATATGGTCAGAATATTCATTTAACTTCGTCAATTGTGAAGAGAGTAATTGAAAAATTCAGGGAGACTAGATCAATTGGGGACGCTAAACACACTGGTCGTCCAATAACAAGATGTTCAAATTATTATATCGAAACAGTGCGTGAGAGTTTAGGTGAAAGTCCAGGAACATCGAAACGGCGTCGTGGACAAAAATTACAAATTTCAAGAAGCTCTCTACAGCGTATGCTCACTAAAGGCCTGCGTCTCCATGTTTACAAAGTTCAATTGATACAAGAACTGCAACCTAATGACAGCGAAGAGAGTTCGTTGAATGGATTACTGAACAGCAACAATTGAATGCTGATTTTTCGAGCAAAATCATCCTAAGCGATGAAGCTCATTTTCACATTCATGGCTTCGCTAATCGTCAAAATTGCCGCATTTGGGGTTCAAAGAACCCACATGTGATTGTCGAAAAATAAATGCATCCATAACGTGTCACTGTTTGGTGCGGATTTTGGGGGCGTCATTGAACCATACTTCTTCGAAAATGAGCAAGCAGTTACTGTTACTGGTGCTCGATATCGCATCATGACACCCAAGTTCTCTCTTCTGTCTAAATTGGATGATATTGATGTGGACGACATGTGACTTCAACAAGACGGTGCGACATGTCGTACAGCTCGTGAAACAATCCAATTACTGCATGAGACATTTCCTAGTCGTGTACTCTCTCGTTTCGGTGATCAAAATTGGCCCCCCTAACATTTAACTCATTGGATTTCTTTCTATGGGGTTATTTGAAGTCAACAAGGCCACATCCACCCATGCATTGAAGGAGAAGATTAAACGCTGCATCAACGAAATTCCGCCACATTTATGCAAAACAGTCATGGAAAATTTCGAGAAAAAATGCGTATGTGCCAGCAAAGCCGTGGAAATCATTTGCCTGATGCTATTCCATACATAACCCTATCCTATGTATCTACTTTATGTTTCAGTAAAAAAAATACAATTAAAAAAAATTACATAATTTCTTAACGGCCTATGTAAAATATTATAAATACTTTTATAAACAAGATTGTTACCAAAAAATAATTAAACAGGTATACTTTTGTAGAAATTTTATTGATGGTACAGAACATAATATCTGTAGTATATAATATACTATACTTCATATAAACACTTTTCAGATGTGAAGAAACTTTACAGTAGGTAAGTATTATAAAGAAAATAAGAATTTTGATTCTAGATTGTGATATTTTTACCAAGCAGCAAAGTAATTAAAATGCATAATTTATATCTCAAATATCTGGGGTCTGAGAAAATTATTGACGTCAAAATTTGTCATTGCATCACTATTGTAAGATATTGGGCACGGGTAGCCGAGTGGGTTAAAGCGCCGTCTTTCCAGTCGCGATACCTCTGTGCGCGTTGTTCAAGTCCCGGCTCGGGTAGCGATTTTTAATTGTCTCGTTTTCTCCGTCAGGGCTTGATATGCAACCACTAATACACTAGTGTATAGGTGTGGATGCATAGATGCCAATCCAACCGCACATGCCCTAGATTTGGTAATGTTCTGAGTTTTCTGGGTTTCCTCAGAACTGTAAAGCAAATGCGTTACCGAAATAATCTTAAGTCGCTCCCAGTGCGCCATGGCAAATAATAATAATAGCCACCCCTTCCCGCACAGGTCCCTGAGAGGACCTATGGTGTTACTCTTCGGAGTAATTATAGGGTGAGTATTATTATTATTATTATTATTATTATTATTATTATTTGAAGTTAAATGTGCCAAAAATTAAATGGATTTTTACTAAATTAATATTTTCGCTTCGGATATTGTTTTTTTATTCTTTTCTGTTTGACTCCAGTAAAATACTCACCTTCGATTTATCTAACTAAAGTAGGTAATCAAAATATCCCATAGAACGGATCTACATTCCTAAATTTGAGAAAGTATCCGGTTCTTGCAGGTTCTTGCATATATGCGCATAAAGCGCTTAAAGCAACAGCAAGTCATAAGGACAACATTCCTTGCATTTTCCTTGCCCTGTTTACATGGAAATATTGTTTAACGAGTTACTCAGAACCTTGACGCTCAATGAGTATCCACACTGATGAATACGTGAACTGACCAACTAAAAGAAACTAAATTTGATAAAAATGAAAAGAACAATTTCAATTGTAATATATTTACATTGCTTTGGCTAGAATTGCCTTAAACCACCAAGATGAGTATAAAACAGTATAAACATGTAAGGGTTATATTGTGCTTTTAATAATATTTAAGGCTTGTAAAAAAAGATTAATTTGTAAAAAGAATTAAGCTAACATTGTTGTTAAAATGTACTACTAAATTCTGTATCTTTTGTTAATTTTTTTGATATAACTAGTTAAAATTCGGTGTTAAATCGATATTAGAAAATTCTCTTAAATAGAGTTTACATATTCTCTTAATAGAGTTTAGCATTAATTTCTCTAATAGCTTCAATTAACGAAAAGTAATTGTCCAAAAACAAAAAGAAAATTAATATCTTACAAGAAATGTTCAGAGTGATTAAAAAAAATCACTTAGCACTAAGTATTTTATGGTCACGACGATAGACGGTTCAAAGGGTTTTTAATACATTCTTAGAAAACTTACATTCTTACATTAATTATGTTTACTGAATTGTATTGCACTGTTTTACAATGAAACAGTTTACTCTGCTAACTAAAACTCTAGGTAAAAAGTCTAGCTAAAACTCTGTAGCCTTTTTTTGTCAACTTTGTTATGTTTTATTCGGAGACATTTTTTATTTAGCTCAACTAACCTCGCTTTTTATTGCTTCATGACGTTTTTTTTTTACATTTCCTGCCGTACCACTGATCACGTGACTGATGGCAATATAATGTACGTATCTATTTTGGGTACTTGTACATGCAGAATCGATCACCTAAAAATTTTTTTACGATGTCTCAATACTATAAATATTTCTCATATGTTGCGAACATTATGACGAATGCTATATGTACTATTTTTTCCACAATTGTCTTATGCTGCTACTTTATCTGTTGTAAGTATACCTAGTGTAATGAAAACTCTAGTTAAACATGTTTAACTTTCAATACGTTTTTGCTCTTTTACTTTGTAAAATTTTACGTTTAGTTAAATGTTGTTTTAAGAGAAAAAGGAATTAACAATCAACTATGTTGTTGTAATCAAGTTGAATATGTGGGTATTTTTAAATTTCCAGCAGTGTAGTAAGACATAATTATAATAATTCTTGGAAGAACGAAAGGTTATTTTCACTTAATCAAATAGTTTAAGTCAACTAGAATAAAGTTGTATTTGTCCTGCGGTTTGTTTATTCTGCATTTTTTATTTTAATGCAGTGTTTTTTTAACAAAGCTGATAAATATTTTAGTTAAAAGAAAAAACTTAGTTTACCTAAACTTGCACCTAATATTTTATAGTTCTATTAAAAAATATTTAGACGTTACAAATTAATTTTTTTAGTTATCGTTTTACGGTTAAAAGTGAGGTCCACTGAAAACCGTAAAACAACCGTAAAAAATTGTTAGCAAATCTATAATTTGTAATAATGCAATATAAATTGCGTGTAATAAGCTATTAGAATGCTTAATTTAAATAAACAATAGAATTGTACCTTTATAATCAGATACGACAAAACTGTATGTATCTTTATTTAGTTATATATAGTCAGATTTATTATGTAAATAATTTTCTGTTGAAAATGTCTACCATAAATTAAGGCAAATATTACTTCTTGTACTTGTTTTTAACATATGGGTTTTGAAAGTATATATATTATAAGCCGCTTCAAAAACCCCTGTAGAAAGAATAAATATTTAAGAAAAGTTTTTCTTTATGATCGCTTCCGCATAGGTTATTATAGTGCTTCATGGTGAGTTGCCTATTACAGGATTTTGGAGAACTATAAATAATATGGAGCTGAAAATTTATATCTAGGGATTTTCAGGGATTCTCTACACATTTAAAATAATGACGACTTTTTTTCTACTTCTGGATATACCGGAAGTGAATACTGACTTCGTTGTTTTAAATGGCATTCTATATCTTTATTTTTAGGCGAAGTTAGTTACGTACAACCCAGCCCCTCTTCTTAGCGGAAATCTAGACGTTGCCAGATCTGTAACTCTGCATAATAGGGCCTTATAAAAACCCTATATTTATAAAAATGCATTGATGTACGATCAATAAATATAAGCCAATTTCATTTTCAGACGTTGCGTATAATAAAATTTACTATTATCTTTTTCAACTTAACTATTGTGAAACAATTTTAAACAGCGAATATTACTTTAAACATTTGAGCTGCAAAACAATTTTAAAATGTCTAATAGGAAAATTAAGTTTGTGTGACAACAGCGAAACAAGACAGAAACTACGAACATTCAAACTTCCAGGGAGTCTAAGCAGAGTCGCACTCAGGACTACTATTCAACTCGGACAGTCGGACTATTATTGCAAAGCGATAGTTCACAGAAAATACCAGTCGCAGTCGGTGGAATTTGACATGCTCGTATTTCCATATGGAGACATGGGACCCACATCATATTTTAGGGGGTGGTTACTAGACCTAAGTAGAAGGCTATAATGGCAAAATATGTTCAGAGAAAACTTGCGAAATTTTGGTGTGTCTGGTATGTGGTTTCCAGATCTTGAAACCGTTTGCAAAATATTTGCGAAATATTTTTTTTTTATAATCACCGAGTGAATACACTTTTTTTATACTTGTGATTTTTGCTAAATTCTTATTTTGCGTAAAGATATAACTATTTTAAAATCTCACAGGCGAAATGTTGGGATGAAATAAAAATTCAAATTACCACAAAAAAATTGTATTTACTCGGCGATTATGAAAAAAAATCTGCAAATATTTTTCAAGTCATTTCCAAGATCTGCGATTCCGAGCCGGACCTGTTTCTAAAAACCGTAGGTGTTCCGACCCTTATGGTAAAAATGCTATTTCAAATTTCAATCCAAACAGCTCCATCGACAAACCTGATGGTTGCCATACGCATGCGCTAGCTATCGGATCGCGATTGGTTACTGCCTCATGTTAAGCGGTGGTGAGGTTTACTCAACAAAGACAAAGTTAACTTATCAATTCCCCTTCATTCTGCTATGTACGCATTAGGGTGACGCCTACTGTATATAGGAACTTTTTGTCTTAAAATCAATCAAAGTTTCTTTCCTTGAAGTTTGTGTACATAATTAACATGTATATACACATACACATACAATATATTTTTTTTCTTAAAATTGAAATATCTAAAAAATTGTTCATTTTAAAGATAGACAATTGTTATTAAAGCGACTTTAAATTAATGAGTAGAAACCAAATATGACATAGAAACTATAGCATATTATTTGAAATAACGAAGTTAATATTTACTTCCGGTATATCCTCAAGGGTCAGAAAGCATTTTTTAGCTGAAAGATACTGTAAGTTATAAATCAAAATCCTATTTAAGTGTCCTATTTTAAATTTTATCAGTTTAAAACGACAGTGTCCACGTAGCTAATTAGATCTGACTTCCTTTAACGAAGCTAATAAAACAGAGGACTAGATTAGATTCCATTAAGGCTAATTAACTCCGTTTGTATTCTGGAAAGAATGAAATTATATGAAATAAGAGCTTTTTCTTATAACTCTAACGCCTACAGCTTCCCTTGACGTCAGCTTATTTTAACGTCACTGTGTATTTTTAATAAGATCGCGAAGAAGAAAAAACGAAAAGAAATATTGTTTTTTTTTTTGCATTTTAGCTACATAAAGTTTTTAGTTTAGCTACATAAAGTAAACATGTTTAAATATATAAAGTAAAAGAGATACTTGCATAAATAAAGGAAAAATAACACGGTTTTGTTAGTTGAATATCATCAAAAGGTCTGTTTTTTTATAAACGACCGTACTTCTCTTCCATATGACTCTTTTAGAGAAGAATTGATAAAGATTAAAAACCAGACTACTGAAGTGTCTGAATGGAAATGGTTATATTTTTTCATTAGAGTTAGTGTTGTTTATTTGTAAATGTCAGTGTTACTATACAGGGTGAGTCGGAAGGAACCCAGCAAACTCCAAATGTGTATTCTACAATTGAAAATAATAATAATAAAAAAAACAATGTTAACCGATTTTTATTTGATCTTGAAATTACAGCGTCAATGATCCACATACATTACTTTAAATTCTATCCTTCATGTTTATGGTTATATTCTGGCTTGTTTACAAATAAATGCTTCTTACATAAATAAAGCATTATTATTAATGCTTTATTTATTAAACATGTTTCATACCATTTTGCAACTATCCTTTCACCATAATTCAGATAAGTTCTTCATAAAAACTGAGTCAATTCGCTGTAGCCACAAACCCTTTGTAACCATTTAATTGTGAAGCATTGCCTCATAACATAAGTACAGACCGGTCAACAAAATGTTGGCCACTATAATGCACTTTTGGCAGCACATTGACGGATGTTGACAATATATTTGTTGGGCACTACCACTTGCATCTGGATACGAATTTTCAAAACCAAACTAAATTTTGTAAGTAAAAATGGAACTAACTATAGTTGCTCGTGTTAGTGCTGCTCTCATCATAATAGCCAACGTGCCCAAAAACGAAAAAAAAAAGATGGTGGCGGAGACAGTTTTTATATAATGGGTTAAACTGTGACGACAACTTAATGATTTACTTTACTTTTACAACGTCATTAGTCGTCAGACTCACAATATCTGGATTTCGTAGAACTTGTTCGTTTGATAGCCCCTAAAATTTTCAGAAATAATACTATTACCGTGTCTATTTGTTTGATGTCATACCGCCCGATGCTGATAAGTATCCATCAATTTGTTGCTAATTGACATCTTCATCATCGTCGACATCGTCGACATTGACATCATCAATATGTATTCCACATGTTAAAGACACCGATATCAACATGTTACCAACATTTTGTTGACCAGTCAGTACCTAATTATATAATACCAGTACTTTATATTTTTACAAAATCAATTACGACGACTAGTTTACTAACGGATGTTCCTCTACGCACTAGAATGTCAGGTAACATTTGGATAAAATCATTTCCATGGCGTTGGATTGATCGCGTATTATAAGTTCTCAGGACTATTTTTTATGGGGTTAGTTCAAAAAAAAAAGGTATAGAAGTAGAAGTCGACACTCGGAGTGCACTAATTCGACTTTTTAGAAAGACTTCACATTTCTTCACAATGATTAAAGAAATGCACGAATACACTGAAAATCAACCTTCCCTAGCGGAGCGAAAATGTACATATAGATACACTTCTGGAGGTAGGAGCGTTCCTCCCGACTCTGTATATACCAAGGAATTCCCCTTGCAGAATACTTTGGTATTATGTAAATATATTAATTTTATTTTGTTGGCCTAATTTAACTCAATGATACTGCGTACGAAAAAGGAGAAAACTACAAGGCAAAAATCGTCCATGTGATTTTCACTATAAACCTTGGCGGTTTTGCCATAAACTGTAAACAAAATAATATGACGAGTTTAGAATAAATGCAGGCGCCACCGTGAGGTAAAAATAAGATTGGATTTACGATCTTCGCTCATATGTTATTTTAATAAATAGATAAATTAGCGGTTGAACAAACAAATGGATTCTTTAAGAACGCTAATTATCCTTCAGTTATATAAAATTCATCCACGCAATTTCGTATAGTACCGAGGACAAATTTAAGAGAGTGATAAAAATGGTAAAGAAGTTTATGAAAATAATTGAATTCAATAACGCATATTGAAGAGATTTAGATATAAAAATCGAATCAATAATCGATATGAGGTGCATTACATTATAAAACATGCGTTCTCCAAAAATGAAATGCTAAACATACTTATATTTTAATCTTTCTGACGTATCTAATAAATGTCGAAACATAAGAAAATTATATTTTCTGATTGTGAGTACCAAACAGGCTCGTAGCCAGGGGAGAGGTAAGCCCCTCCTAGAGCTTGTATATGTATATATTTAAAAGTTTTGCTTATGCTGAGATGCCATAGGCAGTAGTAAAATTCGTGGTAAAATGTACTGCATATGCGATAAATTGAAAAATGTAAAATTTCTTTCAGGTGAAGCACTTTTATTTTTAGGAAAACTTTATTCAATAAAGTTTTTTGCAAACTGAAGAAGTGCTTAAATACGAGTTTGGTCAAAAAAAAAAAAACAAAAAATTATATCTGACAAAATATAGACGCTATCATTTTTTAATTATTTTATTTTATGAGTAATCGATTTTTTCTATTTCTTATTTCGACGTCAATTCCAGAATAATTTGCGCTGATACTAGGTTGTGAATTTTCCCACGGTCTGAACATTATATTTTTCATACTCGTATTATAGATGATTTGAAAAAGTATGTATTAAGTCCTAACGAAACCACAAAAAAAGTATATATATATATGTATGTATACAAACGGCGAATTTATTTTTAAATGTGTAAACTCCCGCCCTGTATTTTAAAGCCACCTGCTGTTCTGGATGCCAAAAATGGCATGCCCTACATTTTATGAATGTTGACAAATTTTGACCATTTTTATGAATCTACATTTTATGAATTATTTCATGGTTGGACAAAGGACTGGTTGGTTCGCACCCTAATATATTATACCCTGTGTGTACAGTGTGTCCAATTTTCGGCACTTTTTGCGGGATAATTCAGCTCTCTCTAAATATGTCTTCCTACTTTCCTTTTTTGTGAAACGAAAGATGCAGTAAACATAATTTTCATTTCCTTTTAGTTTTTGAGATACAGCGTTACATTAAAAATGTGTACTCTTTGGACGTCCCTTTTAACTCATTCTTCTTTTGTCTTATTGGAGATGTAAAAAATGGACTTCCATACAATTTTTGTGTAAACTCCAGTGGCGTAGTCAGTTCTTGTCTTCCATCGTCCGTTTTCCCAGAACAAAGCAAAAATAGTTTTTGTTTTAAATGGAACATGTATGTTCTAAGCATTTAAAAAGTATATAATTTTTGTTGTTTGTTTTGTTGTATGTTTTCTTAACAATAAGCTCACAAACTGATAATTTAAAAGAAAAATACAATTTCTGTCATTAGACCGTGGCGTTGCTTCCTTAGATAGAAAATAACTTCCCTCACAGATGGATAGCAAATAATGGACCCATAAAATGGCCTCCTCGGTCACCGGACCTCCCTGTTCTTTTTATGGGGTTCCCTAAAAACAGAAATTACAAGACTTCTACCGTCCATCCGCTCACATCGAGGTAACGTAAAACACTAAGGAATCGGCGCACACATCGTTGCGAAACTATATTTACGTATCCTATCTACCCGCACGGGACTGGGGTACTAAAGTCTAGCGAGCGTTACCAGGCATGATCAGTGGCGTACGTATGCACGGGCAAGAAATACACGCGTACATAATTTACAAGAAGTACATAAATTACATTAGATTGGTTTAATTAATTATAATCTAAAGCTTACTGGGATTTTAAAGACAAGTTTTGTCAAATATTCGAATTGTGAGCTTAGGTATTGTTAAGAAAACTTACCGCCAGTGATATATTTTTAAAATGCTTAGAAAATACTGCTTAGAGTACGTAGAACTGACTTCGTCACTAGATTCTACATAAAAAATTGTATATAAATCCGATTTTACATTTACTACAAGACAAAAGAAGATCTTTCGTTTCACAAAAAAGTAGGAATGTGCAAACCGCAACTCTCTGTCTTTACACCCTGTACACCAGACGTCGGTCAGTTATTATGAAAAAGGAAAAGTAGAAGTGGGACGACAGATAAGAAGCAACGGCATCAGCATCGAAGGTAGTGAAGGAATAAGACCGGCCATCTCACCACCTGCGCTAGTCGTTAGAATGAGAAGTGTTGCATTTGTCTTTTTTCATAACCGGCCGACGTCTGCTGTACACATACGGTATACACGTTAACTCTAAAGGTCAGCTCTGCACGAATACCGAGTTCTCCAGTGTATACTCATGAATATATTACAAGAACATATAGCTGGCATAAAATGTAACGTCGGTGCATCTGAAATATGGTCGAGGAAAACACAGAATATTCAATTTTTATCATACCCCGAGGTGTTATATCTCTTTAATCAAATAGGAAGCGAAAAAGAAGTTACCGTGCTAACTGGCGATCTTCTTAGTTCTCTAGCGGAATGAATCTGTCACATTTAACCGATGAAATAGTGGTGAACGAGAAAGACAAAGACATTTTGTCGCAATGCGGCGTGAAAAATGACGCGAGGAAAAGTTCTAAAACTATAAAATTCCCATCAAGGAAGGGATTTATAATACAATCAGCGACCGCGTATCTCAATAGGTACGGCAGGGAAAAAGGTTTAATCTCGTTACACAAACATACTTTACGGAGCTTTATACGGCGCTGAACCGGCGCTTTCCTTTTATTCGTTTAATGAGGTGTTGCATTACAGAACTTATATAAAAGCGATAATGACTCTGGTAGTCTTCAATGTTGGCGAAAATTGTGAGATTTAAAATCCAATATGTTTCTTACATACACATACAAAAAAAATTGATTACAATATTAATGTATCGAGGGGTTGCATTCACTTGGATTGCATTACTTAATATTACGTAATAGCAATTACGAGTATACATATTTTTAGCATATCTTTAATTTCTTAGCTTAGGTAACTATGTTTGTA
The DNA here is from genome assembly GCA_029963805.1 of Aromia moschata. NCBI lineage: Eukaryota > Metazoa > Arthropoda > Insecta > Coleoptera > Cerambycidae > Aromia > Aromia moschata. Next base: position 48,468 of record JAPWTK010000851.1, read on the forward strand.
AATCCTGGAGTGGGTACTGGAACCTTCGGCGTAGAAACAAAAAACTGGACGTTCTCCACGAAACACCGAACTACTATATTTTCTCGACGCGCGTTTTGCCAACCAAGTTGGCATCTTCAGGAGAAGATTAAAACTAAATTCTAGCCTACACACTTGCACTATTTATACTAAAGTTGCCACGGTTCACTGAACGGTAACTGTCTTTGTTTACCAGAGCAAACAGTGGACTGATGGGTATCGGTTACTACTGTTTGTTACATATCTAATTAATTTTAAATTATTTATGTCTATCCTATGGTTGTTGTCAAAAGCGTGTTGGGCAACACAAGATGTTTCTGTTCTGCCATATTTCAAATGAGCCATGTGTTCTTTAAATCTAGTCAAAATAGAACTTTTTTGTTGCCCAATATACTTTTGATCACAATCTTTACAACTTATTTCGTATATTCATGACTTTTCGTTATTGTCGATTTTGTCTTACCCAAAATCGTCTGTAGTTTATTTTTAGAATTATAAACCGGATTTATTAATATTTTTAAAAATTTTATCTAGTCCGCGGGTGAATTTAGGTTCATATGGTAACGAAGCAAATTTCGAATTGTCAGTATCTCTACGAAAAGTCTTGGAATTGAACAGGGTTCTCTTAAATTTATGCTTCCTTATTAACTTATCTATTAAATGGACTGAGTAACCGTTATTCTTTGCTATATTCTTAATTAATTGTTTCTCATGTTCAAACCTCTCTTTACTGAGGGGAAATTTAACAAACGGTGAATTAGAAAATCATAACTTGACATTTTATGTTGGTGGTGTCGCGGTTTCTTTCCTATGTATGTACATCAAACTGTAACTTATTTTCACTATTTCTAATAACTAATACATCTAAAAATGGTAGTTGTTCATTGTATTCCATTTCATATGTAAATTATATGGTAGGAAAACGGTTATTTAATTTACCAACAAAAGTATCTAAACTAATTGTTTTTGTATCAAATACCGCGAAGATATCGTCCACATACCTGAACCACAGACTCTAGGAAAATACTCGAATTTATCTTTTACTTCTGTCTCAAATTTACTCATAAAAAGATTTGCAATGAAAGGTGACAAGGAGTTACCCATTGCCGTTCCCTCGTGTTGTTGAAAATATTCACCATTATACAATACAATAGGCAAATTTTCAAACTCGTTCGTTAACCATTTTGACAAATTATAAGTTGGGGATCCTATCGCTGAGACCAAAATTATAATTGTCAAATCCAGTAATTAAAACTTCCATTTCCGAAAATTAACGCTTGAAAAATTTTCTAAACTGAATATCCAAATTGGAAAATTACGTCTATATATACATATATATTTACATACATGCATACATAATAATACATATGCATATATATTTATGTTTATACAGTCTGTGCCATTTGAAATGGAACCGCCTTCTTGCTTTGGAGAAGGTTGACAGGTTTAGATTTTTTTTTATAATATAGTATTCCAAAAATTCTCTTCAACTATATTAATAATTTTAAAATTAGGCCGGAAATTATAATGCGCACGTGTGAATTGAATTATTATATCGTTGTTGGTCTACGGAAAATAAGCACTTAAGTATTCCTGTGCACACGCAGTATCCTGAGGAGTTAAATGTTTGGGATGGTATTTTAGGCGATTCCATCGTTGGGATATTTTTTATAAACGGTTCCTTAAATGCCAACAAATATTTAACAAATAAAACAAACTGTTTACGGACATGAACATGAATGACCACGAAATTTAAATGATTTACGGGCCAGAATTGTACAAGTCCTAAATAATATTTCCCCTGAAGTGTTAGAACGCGTAAGAACTGAGTTTTACGATAGATTAGGTTTTTGCGAAGCACAAAGGGGCGACATTTTTTGAACCACTTATTCAATAGGCATTTTTTCTTTCTTTCGTCTTATAACCGGGTTGATTTATATTTTTTATTTTTTTATTTTTTATAGAACTTCAATTTTATTTTCTTGCAGGCCGGTTAATTAAGGAATACAAAAATTTGAAAATAAATACAATTATGTTCGTACACTTCTTTTAAGTGTATGGGATAATTATAAGTCAGAATTACGTAAGAATTTCATTTCATACAGCTAAGTCGATGTACACCCTCATAGATGCGAAAAAGTACTGAGTCCCACTCACTAGAGATGGGTAACTCGCGAGTGAGTTAACTCGAAGAGTCGACTCGGTAAAGTGAGTCACCGAGCCAGTTGACTCGATTTTATTTTCATGACTCGACTCTTCTGATCACAACTGACTCGATTTTATTTTGATAACTCTCCACAGTCTTAAGTTCCCTATATTACGTTTTGTTGTCTTAAGTCTCAACTCTGATGTCTACGTAGTGCATACACTTCGTTCGCGTTTAACGCGTAGCATGAGGAATGTCGATTTCGATGCATTCGGCCATTCTGTTGTAAGAATAAAGAATCAGATACAATATAAAATTTTGGATTTCGCGCGTTCGACCTAGGGACTTTAGATTAGAACTTAGACTAGAACTAAGGAGACCGAACTCGTTCGGTATCTAGGGATCAAATCTGTCCGCCACCAGGAGGCGCTGTAAACAGTAATGTACTCGAGTCACGTGATGAGCAGCGGTCAGCGGTCCACATGTGAATGTTTATCATAGAAAACCATGCTATGGTTGTATATGACGTTTATCATTAAGCTGTCAAAGCGGGTGCTTATATGCCGTTTGGCTTTAACAAAAATATATACAAAAATAAATATGGTTCAAAAAGTGCTGTGTTGCATTGTGTGATTTAAGAAGCGGTCCGAATAACCGGACATTATTTCAAATTACTGATGTATGTATGAAACGAAATATTTTCCTTTGTTGTATTGTTAACGTTGAAGCACGTAACATGAAATATTTTGAGTACATTTTCATATTGATCATTGCGAAAATTTGTAATTGCAAAGACATTACTTGTGTAGATTCAATATAATATTCAACAACAACGAATTAACGAAAAATATCGAGCGTCTGTCAAATGTATTCGCACCACGGACATTCACACGGACTCTAACCTCTAATGCATACAGATTAGTACAGAACCACGGTATACGTATAGATATCTGTTTATATACCGTAGCAACGTAGAGTACACAACTGTTTACAGCGCCTCTGGAGGCGAACATATTCGAGCCCGTCGCGTTATACAGCGAAAAGCCGCAGTTCGGTCTTCTTAGTTCTAGACTTCTTGGTTTTAATGTAATGTCCGAAGTTAAAAATCCAGAACCAAATGTTATTTTTGTATTTCTTTTTCGTAAAAGTTTTCATAAAATAAACGCATTAAAAGGAAGTGATTTTATTCCTGTACTTTTCAACCAAAAACTATACATTAAAATTTTAACAAAATTAAGATGATGCCACCACGGTATAACATTGCAACTTTTTTCGTCTCTTGTTAGATGATTGCAATTTTCTTATAATTGATTCAGTGTTACATGAGTTTTACCTTTAAAAGAAAACGACGAGATGATTGTGAGCCATGGTGAGTTACGGGACTCGACCGGGGTCGAAGTCACTTTGCAGAATATAGTTGCGAACTAGCGCAGGACATTCTAAAAGAGTCGACTCTTTTGAGTCAGCTCACTGAGTTAACTCTTTTTAACCGAGTTACGAGTTACTTCATTAAAAAGAGTTACTTTGCCCATCTCTACCACTCACTCAAATTCGGTATTTGATGGGCCGTGTCTCTCCACCTCCACATTCCAGTTTCTGACGCGCAGGTAACGTTTTACATCATACGTTTCTAATACGTACACAAGCGTGAAACACTGGTGCATCTAACTGTCTTTGTCTGTCCTTATTGGTGTCTTTTAACTTATTCTCTTCTACACATGTATCGCCAATATGTAAAGGTGCAATTTCCTAGGGTGTATATTTTTTGTACACTGCTTTACTAATAAATTTGGCACACCGGGTATCTAAGCACTCCTGCACGCTTATCATCACAGGCATCGCAGGCTTCCGTAAACTTTGTGTAACAGTTGCCATTAATTTCTAGTTTCTCGAGGAGGGATATGAGCAAAATCATGTTGTGTTTAAACTAGTTAAATTGTTATGGTTATGAATTAATATTTCGCATATCTGCCGCGATAGACTACTCGTGTTTGGATATAGTTTGTTGCGTCACGTTCCGGAATCGTATTTATACTACGTGTCTTAGCTTAAAGCAAACTTATCTCGTAACAAAACACAATTATTTACACGGTGAAGTGAAACAATCAATTCGTATCAGCGTAAATTATTATAGCCGCGTAGATTAGCTTCTTAAAATTCGATAAGACACATATCGCCGCGCATTCCTGTTAAAACAAAAGTAATTTGGTTATTGTGTAGAAAAAACTAGATATAAATTTTAATATAAATCAAAACAACTGTCAAAAATCCATTTCTTTTACATTCCAAACCAAGCAGTTTTATGGCAATTTTTAAAGCCCGGCAAAACTGTATTAGTCAAGAACTTAAGATATTGATTTGTAATAGATAATAAAACAAAATGGAAGGTAAAATAAGCTTGCTTAACATAATTTTAATAAAAATGTACATATTTTCTGCAAAACGGTACGTTTTATCCAGTGGCGGCTCGTAGGTAACAGTAGTGCCGGTTCTGTCTACTATAAAGGTGGATTTATATTATCCGGTAAGACACGGTGCGGTGTCCAGCAAGACAAATATTCTTATACAGTAAGCAACCAAAGTCATCATAGACCCACTTTTTGAAGTTTGCTTAAATTCTGATAATTTGTGTATTACAGCATTGATTTTTTTCTTCTGACAGGATTATAGCTTTTGATATTCTGCGTCTAATAAGACGAAGTTGAAGGCGGTATGTCGATTGTGTGAAAAGATATCGCTAAAAAAATAAAATTTCAATGTTTTCAAAGAAACGTATGTAAATAACTTCGAAACTAGTAAATCCCTTTCGAAGTTCTTGGACTCGTATTAAAGGGAACTCTTCAGTATATCTATTTGACTAACTGAGTAATTTTGAATAAAATTTTCCTAGACATGAACAAAATCTAAAGTTGAACCAAAAATATCACGAAAATTCAAAATTCTACCATCCTTAGTATCGCTTTCGTAAAAATCACTGTTCCTGAAATTTTAATAAAACACACAGAGATCTAGAGGGATATTAATCCCAAATTTGTGTTGGAGTAATGTGTGGCGTACAGGGCTTTTTTGAATTTTCGTGACATTTTTTGTTAAACTTTAGATTTTGTTCATGTCTAGGAAAAAATATTTCAAAATGACTCAGTTAGTCAAATAGATACACTGAAGATTTCCCTTTAATATGAGTCCAACAACTTCGAAAGAGATTTACTATTTTCGGTTATTTACGTTTCTTTGAAAACATTGAAATTTTACTTTCTTAGCGATATATTTTCACACAATCGATATACCGCCTTCAACATCGGCTTATTAAACGCAGAATATCACAAGCTATAATCCTGTCAGAAGAAAAAAAAATCAATGCTGTAATACAAAAATTATCAGAATTTAAGCAAACTTCAAAAAGTGGGTGTGTGATGACTTTCGTTGCTTGCTGTATGTATTTCTTATAGAAGTATTTATATTTAGCGAATCGGTTCCGTTCAGGCACGTTGCGTGTCATACACCTACCGTCCGTCATTGTTGAGAAGAATGTTTGTGTGCCAGGATACGCGTCTATTATTTCTTAACGAATACAACGAATTCGGTTCTTGCAATATATCTATATGTCTGAAGACGAGAGATATAAATAGTACTGATAATATAAACATCTCCCTTCTTTGTCAGAACGTTAACGGTACGTTCCCGCACCGTGTCTGACCGGATAATATACATCCACCTTAATACGTATCATAATTTACGTGCTATCAACACACGCTGACAATTCATGGCAACTAACTGATTTTTGCCAAAACATAGTGCATAGTGATTTGTAATAGATAATAAAACAAAATGGAAGGTAAAATAAGCTTAACATAATTTTAATAAAAATCTATTTTCGGCAAAATGGTACGTTTTATCCAGTGGCGGCTCGTAGGTAACAATAGTGCCGGTTCTGTCTACAATAATACGTATCATAATTTACGTGATATCAACACACGCTGACAATTCATGGCAACTAACTGATTTTTGCCCAAACATTGTCGTATGATGTCCCATCTGTCATGTCATAACAGCAATAAGTGACGCCGCAGAAATTTCTTTAGTCGTATCTTTATATTTTCATTTATTCATTGTATCTTCATTCGTAGTAAGTATACATCTAACATGTAGCTTAATAAATCATTTCCATGATTTTTTTATACGTCATATCATATACTCGTATGTAGAGTGATTTTACTGGCACTCATATCACATAGAGTGATTTTTTTGAACATTTTTGGTAGTGATTTTTAACTGCTACAGCACATTAATCTACTTGAGCACATTACTTCAGCACATTAGGTACCATCTACCAATAAAGGTTTTAAAAGTGTTCCAACAAAAGGCCTGTTGGTAGATATGTACATATGTACATATTCTAGTGACGTTAAATAACATAAGTTTAAAATATAATTCGGAATGTATAATTAAATTAACCATTTACCTACATAATTATAAACATAAATGAGACTTTATGTGACAATTTTTAAAGCTAATATTTTTTAATTTATAAAATAACATGATAATTTTACTGAATGCACTCAACAGAACAGTATTAAAAATACCCCAATTTCATTGTAACCAATTTTCTTCATACTGACGTATGAATTTAAATGAAGTTTTCAAAAATTGTCAAGATTGAGTACCACTTTTGACACTTGATTTTTTCATTTTTGAAGGGAGTACAAAACATTTTTTTGGGTGTACAAAAAATGTTCCAAATTCGATCTTTTTACTAGTATCCTAACCTTTTGGTAGGAGTATACAGAGACCTCAAGTTTGAGTACCATTTTTGTATTTCGATTTCAGTCGATTAAATAGGGTGTACAAAAATCCTTCTTGGTTGTACAAGAATGTACGAAATTTGTACAAAATTTTCATGGGGTCTTTGTTTGATTTCGAAAAAAATGATATTCAATCTTAAGGGAGTCCTCATAATGTCCATGCAGTGCTATTTAGTCACTCGCTCTTTATGTTTTTGAACATGACTACAACGAAAAGGCACTGTCAAGCTGAGCTTGAATATTTGTTTTACCTAACACAGTTAAATGGATGAGGTTTAAAATGTACTGCTTGTTGTTTTCATGGGTTTTTATTCTGCCAGTCAGATAAACCAAACCTTCAATACCCGTATTTGTCTATTTAATATCTCCGGTAAATAAATTACATGGAAAGCAAAAAAATGTAATTTTGACAGCAGATTATTATTGAATAACACAGGCCGACAAAATTAGGCCGACCCTCTAACCCAGAAACCAGAATATATTTTACCGAAGGTTTTTGATGCGCTGAATCCGAATCCGAGGTCTAAATCTCTCAAATGGCTCTGGTTTTCGAGATATCCTAACTTAAAAGTGCAAAAAAAGCGATTTTGGCCTATATTTGAGGTTATGTAGCATCGCAAATTTTATTTCTTAAAAAACTATGAACAACATCTTAAAGTACATACCTTAAGTTCTTTTAAGTGACGTCGAGTTTACTCAAATATCTTTTGTTTTTCGCTGCGATATCGCATTTTGAAATTTTTAAGTTTGTGAATTTCTCTATAGTATTATAGAGGCCGACAAGAACTTAATCCAGAAACCAGAATATATTTTTTCCAAAGGTTTTTGATGCGCTGAATATTCGAATCCGAGGTCAACATTTCTCAATTGGCTCTGGCTTTCGAGATATCCGAACCTAGAAGTGCAAAAATAATGATTTTGGCCTATATTGAGATTATGTACCATCGCATTTTTTTTCTCAAAAAACTATGAACAGCGTCTTAAAGTACAAGCCTTGCTCCTTTAAATGCCGTCGAGTTTGCTCAAATATCTTTTTTTATCGTTGAGATATCGCATTTTGAAATTTTTATGTTTGTGAATTTCTCTATATTTGAAAACCCATTAAGGATCACGTGTACATCAAACAGTGGATTGGTTTTTTGATCGAGAAACACTGAAAATGTTTGAAATTCAATATTTTTCGAGGAAAATTTTGGAAATCTGACCTTGAATTCTGAACGAGCAGGTCTTTTTACATAAGAAAACATTGACTTGTTGATTAGTCATTGACCATTTTAAGGGTTTTCTAATCAAAAAACCAATCGACTGTTTGATGTACACGCGATCCTTAATAGGTTTTCAATTATAGAGAAATTCACAAATTTAAAAATTTCAAAATGCGATATCGCAGCGAAAAAAAAGATATTTGAGTAAACTCGACATCATTTAAAAGGGCAAGGCATGTTGTGCATAGGTACATAATCTCAAATATAGGCCAAAATCGCTTTTTTTGCACTTTTAGGTTAGGATATCTCGAAAACCAGAGCCAATTGAGAGATTTGGACCTCGGATTCGGATTCAGCGCATCAAAGACCTTCGGAAATATGTATTTTTGTTTCTGGGTTAAAATCTTGTCGGCCTGTGTAATTTAAAAATAATGTATTATAAGTAATAATATTAGTGAAACATGGTTGTCTTCTCAAAAAAGTGCCTGCTCTGCAGTACTACAGCTTCTACGGAGAAACCGCCACCGGTTTTATACAAATTATACTAAAGAGCGCCATATTTAAAGGCCAAAGGAATTGAAAATGCTCACTTCAATAAAAAACCGCATGGATACTAAAATTATGCCTGGAGTCTGTTTAACTGACTGGAGTCTGTTAAAACAACGGTTACATAAACTTAAAAAGTTCCATTTAGTAGATAAGAACTATAAGTTATTAAATTACGTCCGAATCGTCATGTCTTACAATATTTATTAATGAAAAAAGTACATTAACCTTTAGAGGACGGGAAATCCAGTACTGGCTCAAAGAAAAGGTTCCTTGCCTTTGTTCAAACATCATTTGTTTGGGGATTTAGGGTCGCCAATTACGAATCTGAAGTCAGATTTTAAAAACTCAAGATGGCGGATCTAATACCGCGGACAAATCCTATATGAGGATGACAAACAATTTAAATTTGCTAGAATTTGGACTTAAAACTATTTTCATGGGTTTTTGAGGTCGCTGATTATGAATATGAAATCAGATTTTAAAAATTCAAGATGGCAGATCCTATATGGAGGACAAAAATCTCAAATTTTCTCGAAATCGAACTGAAAACTGTATACATGGGTTTTTGAGATCGCTGATTATGAAACCAAAATTGTATTTAAAATATTCAAAATGGTGGACCCAATATGGCGACGAAAAGTTTTTAATTCAATCAATTGTGGAATAAAATCTCTATCCATTTGTTTATTTGATTTCAATTTGTGGATTGCTAATGACAAATATGACGTCAGTTTTTTTGGAATTCAATATGACTGATTCAGTTGGATGGGTTCATAAACTGGTGCAATCAAGATACCAGTTGCTAAAAAAGAATATATACGAGCTATTTACTTCGGAAGAGCATTGTTTTCATTCTGTTTCCGAATTAAGAAATATCCATACAATGTGTCAAAATAAATTCTAAATACCAAATTGTATTATTATCACTTGACTTTATCACGTGATGAAAATTTCTCATTTTGGTGACATTTGCAGTATCGTTACGTGATCAACAATTTTAATCGATCTCATGTGATGGTTTCCGAGAAGAAGTGGAACATTTGATAATATTGATGAAAATATGTAAGTATTCAAGAGTTCGTATAAGTATCGTGATTTTTTGTTTTTTGATCGCTATCTTGAATCCGCTTTTTTTGAATTATAAAAATTACATCAAATACATAGTCAATGTCGGTGTTTCCATATCATCAATATTTTTCCATTATTTCTTATCATTTCTATATTATGAAGACTTCCTGAATCCGTTATCTTGAATCCACCATTTTGAATTATAGATGTCTGATTCACAATTATTAACTCCAAATCAGTCCTCAACATACTTTCATTATTATAATCCATTTTCCTTCAGCAACTGTTAACTTGCATCCGCTATTTTGAATTTCAAAAATCTAATAGCAGATTCGTGAAGGGCGGTATCAAAACTTACTAGGACAATTTTTTCTCAAGTCAAAAAATTGAATTTTTCAAAGTGGAAAAATTTAAAATTAGCGTTACCCTTCCGGACGGGAAATCCAGTATACTGGCCCAACACCTGCTGAACACTTTACTCATGATCAATCTGTGATATAAAATACTTTTTTTTAAGCATTTTCTTAGAGGGATCATAAGCCCCAAATGCCCGTCCTCTAAAGGTTAATACGCTACGTTAATGGTTAGTTAATAAAAATAACCATCCGATTGGTTTGAAGATATAAATATTACATTTTCATTAAAATTATAATTCGTATTTAAAAATCATCTATAGAACACACCTTATGTTGGATTACTTCTAAGGCACAATACTCGGAATTAGTTAATGGAAATTCCATGACTGACTCAAATATAAATTGACAATAAGTGACGAACTGTTGTGAACGACTGAACTAAAAAATAATTAAATTTAATACAATCGCTTATAATACTTATAGTAGATATACATAAGTTTTGCATAAAAAAATAATTTTCATTAGAAACTGCCACTTTTTTTACTCGATCGACAGTCCTCGTATAATTTAAATTAATTTTCGACGTAAAATATAAATGACTAGTTACACGGTTACATCCGGAATTACGGCATTATAGATTATAGTATGGATACAACATCGCAGTTAACTGGAATACACCTACGAAACGTGTTTTATTCATGACACAAAAATGTCGTCCTTGTTGGTTAACAAAATTACGCCATAATAAAACTGCATGCACAATGGAACAGGTTCATGTCATTTGTATATCTAGTGAAAAATCACTTTAACTAATGAATGTTTATGGTGCGCAAATTTAGATCTTTTTAACGTTCTTTTTAACGTCAGGTTCAAACCTACAGATGACCTTCTCACCTACCAACATATTGCGTTAATAAATACTAAATCACAAAATATTACATGTCTGTAAACATCCATAACGGTAAACTTTATTATAAAGATTATTAATAGAATATACACGCAAGAAAAAGACAATGTTTACAATAAAATTGTGCCCCTAAAAAGAAAATTCTCGTTTTGCTTAAAAGTTTTCAATTTCTTCATTTTATGGTTTGAGTAAGCATATACATTGTGTCCGCTATTTCGATGAGACTGCATTAGTAGGTATTAGGTAACTTCTAAACCGTGCTTCCTCTTAGTATACAGGGTGTCTACATTGTCGATGACATTGCAGTCGTAATTTCTAAACTGTAAGATATACAAGGTTGGTGAGATTAGAGAAAATTTGTGCGAAAACTGAATTAAATGTTCATGAAGGTGACATAACTAGAGCACATAGGTATAATACATTACAATACATAATAATTATATTCCAGGATCGGTCTTAACGCGACTGGAATCTGGAATATTCTTATAACGAGTCATCCAAAAAAAAAATTCAACAAATCTGGCAACGAACGAGAGTATTAAAAATAAAAAATAAAAATTGTAAGACACTTTTTCACTTTTGGGTGAAATCGTGCAGTTTCTGTGTGATGAATTTAAGTAATGGTTAAATCTCGGGTATAAACAAATGACTATTGTCGTGAAAAAGAGAATCTACTAATATGTTTATATTTAAAAGTAAAAAACTTACAATAACATGATTACATTACTTATACGTGCCCCCGTAACTGAGATGATCCAGGATATTTCTTGACATCCCTGAAATGGGAATGAAAGATGAGCATTTCATAATCCCAAACGTTGTCTTGTTATGACAATTATACACTGAATGAATATGATTATCTATAACTTATAAATTCATGCTACTATCGGTTATATTTCTTTCAGAGTAAATCTAACTCTGACAAACAAACAAAAGTAATATTGATATATAATAAAATTCAACAATCATAACCACGGCAAAGCCGCCTACTGTGTTTTAAAACAGTGACTACGTGTTGAATATAAAAAAATGCAAATGAGCTCGCCGACACTATGGGATCGTCCACATAGTCCCCACATAGTGTCGGAAAAATACAGATATCATCCTCCTTCAAAGCACTGTGGAATTGTCCACAATATCCCCTCACAGTGTCTGTCCTCTTCCTCGTGGGATCGTCCACATAGTCCCCCCACGTAATCTCTGCATTTCCAAAGCACTGTGGAATTGTCCACAATATCCCCTCACAGTGTCTGTCCTCTTCCTCGTGGGATCGTCCACATAGTCCCCCACGTAATCTCTGCATTTACCGAGCTCTGTCGCCAACACTGTGGGATCGTCCACATAGTCCCCACACAGTGCCAGAAACATATTTACAACTTACAAATATGCCCGTAACACTTTGGGATCGTCCACACAGTCCCCGCAAAGTGCTAAAGACACTTGCTTTTTCATACAATCATGACTAATATTAATATTGAATATATTATATGACATAAACCGATAATGCATTAAATTGTCGAGGAATTCCTGACGAATATTGTATCACATCATTTTAAATAAATTAAAAATAGAATTATCAATCAAACAAAACAAAAAGGTATAAAATGCTCAGTGATAAACTCACCCTGTGAATCTGTTTGAATCTGAAGGATGCACTTTAAAAAAAAGAACCGCACCAGTCTGCACAACACAGGCTTATTTAATGCCAACACCAGCCCAAGCTTTCAATATCGAGTCCCAAGTTGGCGTTCGTTGAATCGCCCTCATTCGGTTGACAAATTTACGACCATAACAAAAACATACAGAGCGAACGTAAATGGTTGTTGTGGTTCAAAAATAATATTCTGTAGATTAAACAAGACTGCCAAAAAAATTTACCTTACATTCGGCCATCCTGCAAGCCGCCTCGTCTCGAGGTGATCTCAGTCACTGCTCTCAACCTCTGACAATACCACTCCATCTTCTCCACTTTCGCTGGCGGTATCATCAGAAATTCCCCCTGGCGGGCACCATGGCTTCATTCGGTCCACGGCAATGGTGCGTTCGTAGCTGGATATTTTTGATGTTCGATGAGAATCCACCATGTCTTTGACAATATAGCGATCGTTGGGTAATACCGTTTTGACTACCATCGGACCTATAAAAGGTGGCACAAGTTTGCGACTTGTACCTGTGGCTACTGGATTTTTCTCAATAAGAACCAAATCGCCCTCCCTATATTGTCTGGGTTTCTTACGTTTCTTATCAAAGGATTTCTTTTGTTGTGTTTGTGCAATTGCGTTGTTTTCAGCTGCTTGTTGTCTCACTGTTACTATATCGTCGATTAAAGATGGTACTAAAGAGACTTCATCTCGTAGAGGTAAGTCGCCTCCCTTTCGAGGTGTATAACCCAGTAACAATTGGGTAGGTGTTTTACCCGTAGACTTGTTAATCGTATTGTTAATGGCAAATTGTACATCTCGTAATTGCTGATCCCAAAGTTCATCTTCTAAGGTGTAACTTAGTAGTGCTGCCAAGATAGATCGATTGAGTCTCTCGACCTGACCATTTGCTCTGGGAGTGGCCACAGCATTAAGAATATGATTAATATGGTTTAGCTGGCAGAATGACTGAAAATTTTTAGATGTAAATGCGGAACCCTGATCAGATATAATTCTTTTTGGTGATCCATACGTTGAGAATATCTCCCTTAGATATTCTATTACGTATTTAACTTTTGTAGATTTGACTGCCTTTAAGAAGACGAATTTGGTAAATGCATCGACACCAACAATAATATATACATTTCCCCTTCGACTCTTTGGGAAAGGACCTAAATGATCGATGTGAAACGTATTGATCGGCTCAGGAGTCTTTTTAATTGGATGAAGAAATCCTTCTTTTTTTCCTGTTGATCGCTTGTTAAAAAGGCATTGTATGCAACATGATATGTATTTTTCTACATACTGCCGCATTCGTGGAAACCAATAATGTTCACATAAACGATATAACGTTTTCTCTGTGGCAAAGTGTCCAAGATCATCATGCGCAGCTCGTACCACCTGCTGTCGCATTCCTCTAGGGACTACCCATTGTATTCCTCTAGCTGTTATTCTATATACACGTCCATCTCGTAACGCGTAGTTCTTGTAGGTTTCCTTATCTTTAGGAGAAACCGGTGGTTTGGATAAAATATTACGTATTTCTTGTATTTTGGTGTCGGTGAGTTGAGCAGATAATACCCAATCAGCCTGTTCAATTCGCATTATACTTTCTTTTTGTGCTTCTAAAGGTAATGCACAGGGGTTTCTACTAAGTGCGTCAACATGTTTCATTCGATTTCCAGGTCTATATTTGACTTCGAAAGTAAATTCCTGCAATTGTAACCACCACCTGGCTATTCTAGGGATAAGTTGTTTCTTTTGATTTGACGTTTTAAGTGCGTTGCAATCTGTTACGACTGTAAATGTTAGCCCAAGTAGATATGATCGAAATTTCTTCAAACTTTCCACTACAGCAAGTGTTTCCAACTCATAGGAATGATATTTTTGTTCTGCTCTAGCCATCCGATATGGACGATAGGTGAATGGTTTTTCCTCTATTAATTTTATATCCATCTCTATGGATTCGGCACAACCTAGCTCATCCATTGTTTGTGCGAAACAGTCTCTATATTCTGTGAGTAAGTTAAAAAGTTTGTCCTTCTCATCACCTTGAACTGGCCCAATTTTTACATCCTCAAATGAGAGTTCTGGCAGATCAACTGCTGACAGGTTTAAGATAGTTTCCTCAGGCTCCATGTTTCCTCAGGCTCCAATACATGGCCACGCCCTAGTAAAAAGTTCTTTTTCTTGAAATACAATGTCATTACCTGATAAATTTGTGCATGAGACGTTAGCTAATTGACCTTTCTAAGCATGTATGATTGTTCCAGGAATCAAACATTATTTTCCTTCTCCTGTACGTAATCTCATTTTGATGAATAAATCACCGTCATAATTATCACTGCATACTGATACGTGTCCTGCGTGATTGGACATAATTATGGACTCCCTAAACACTCGAAGCTCCGGCATCGGTGAAGAACAATTTAATTTATTTTTAGAGCTGTCTTTAATGAAACGAAGAAACAATAAAAAAAAGATCCCCAATGTTTTCGATGTTATGGATCATCCCAGTTTAGGAAATGTGGCACAATATTTATTTACCGAATAAAAATAAATTAAGAGACAATAACCTCATGACATAATACATCTTCCCAATTACATACCAAAATTGACAACTACATCGGCCAAACAAGTCGAGTGGCCAAGTCGACTCATCAAAACCAATCAGTCATCGCCTTCGCTACGTCACCAGGTCAAAACAAACATATTCTCTAAATTCCATAAAAGATTATTCTATCTGCCCACTAAGTAGTTGAGTTACATCCCACTTCTGATTATTTTGTAAGACACTTTTTCACTTTTGGGTGAAATCGTGCAGTTTCTGTGTGATGAATTTAAGTAATGGTTAAATCTCGGGTATAAACAAATGACTATTGTCGTGAAAAAAGAGAATCTACTAATATGTTTATATTTAAAAGTAAAAACTTACAATAACATGATTACATTACTTATACGTGCCCCCGTAACTGAGATGATCCAGGATATTTCTTGACATCCCTGAAATGGGAATGAAAGATGAGCATTTCATAATCCCAAACGTTGTCTTGTTATGACAATTATACACTGAATGAATATGATTATCTATAACTTATAAATTCATGCTACTATCGGTTATATTTCTTTCAGAGTAAATCTAACTCTGACAAACAAACAAAAGTAATATTGATATATAATAAAATTCAACAATCATAACCACGGCAAAGCCGCCTACTGTGTTTTAAAACAGTGACTACGTGTTGAATATAAAAAAATGCAAATGAGCTCGCCGACACTATGGGATCGTCCACATAGTCCCCACATAGTGTCGGAAAAATACAGATATCATCCTCCTTCAAAGCACTGTGGAATTGTCCACAATATCCCCTCACAGTGTCTGTCCTCTTCCTCGTGGGATCGTCCACATAGTCCCCCCACGTAATCTCTGCATTTCCAAAGCACTGTGGAATTGTCCACAATATCCCCTCACAGTGTCTGTCCTCTTCCTCGTGGGATCGTCCACATAGTCCCCCCACGTAATCTCTGCA
This sequence comes from Aromia moschata, assembly GCA_029963805.1. Taxonomy (NCBI): domain Eukaryota; kingdom Metazoa; phylum Arthropoda; class Insecta; order Coleoptera; family Cerambycidae; genus Aromia; species Aromia moschata. The sequence continues at coordinate 64,689 of JAPWTK010000851.1, forward strand.
TTTACCGAGCTCTGTCGCCAACACTGTGGGATCGTCCACATAGTCCCCACACAGTGCCAGAAACATATTTACAACTTACAAATATGCCCGTAACACTTTGGGATCGTCCACACAGTCCCCGCAAAGTGCTAAAGACACTTGCTTTTTCATACAATCATGACTAATATTAATATTGAATATATTATATGACATAAACCGATAATGCATTAAATTGTCGAGGAATTCCTGACGAATATTGTATCACATCATTTTAAATAAATTAAAAATAGAATTATCAATCAAACAAAACAAAAAGGTATAAAATGCTCAGTGATAAACTCACCCTGTGAATCTGTTTGAATCTGAAGGATGCACTTTAAAAAAAGAACCGCACCAGTCTGCACAACACAGGCTTATTTAATGCCAACACCAGCCCAAGCTTTCAATATCGAGTCCCAAGTTGGCGTTCGTTGAATCGCCCTCATTCGGTTGACAAATTTACGACCATAACAAAAACATACAGAGCGAACGTAACGTTATGGTTGTTGTGGTTCAAAATAAGATAATAATATTCTATTCAGCAATGTAAGAAAATAGATTAAACAAGACTGCCAAAAAAAATTTACCTTACAAAATGAAGCTCGAAACGAAACATTGTTGTTGTCAAACTTTTGCCAAAGTACTGTCACATTTATACAATAAGTAGTGGCTGTCACATAATGTAACAGTCTTGACAATTAAATAAGATTGTAAATTTAAAATCAAGAATAGAATTAAGTCTTTTTCTGGTCGGCTAATTTTGATGACGTATTTTTTTTAGAATTAGTTAAACTGCGCTGATCGATCCATCATTTGCGTGTATGAAACGTCGAGTAAGTTTGTAAAAATGTCGGGACAGCGTCCGTCACATATTATAGTGGAGCGTTGGATAAACAATTTTGCGGAACTGACTTTTAACGGCAGCAAACTGCGTTGTACCGTGTGTGACAGTGAGCTGACGTGGCATGTAAAAACAGATGTTTTTCAGCATGTTACTTCAGACAAACATAAAGCTCGTGTAAGTTGTAGTGTGAGTGCGCGAGCCGGACAAAGACAATTTAACTTAACGGATGTTAAAGGACATAACACACCTAGTGTAGTGGTTGAGGGACTGAATGATGCAAAAGCCCTGAAAGTGCATTTGAAAGCTTCAAGGACATATACTAATTTAATCCATGTCATATGTTTGGTACAAGGGCTTCATCGAATTACCGAAACTGTTACTTTAATGTTGACAGCCTTGAATGTGATACAGGTATTTGTGAACGCCGATTAGTTGGGCTACAACAATCACCATCAAAAAGGTAAGATCTATTTAACATTTCGGAACACACTAATAGTGGTATCCTGGAGCCACCCCTGGTAAAACACGGATCTATTATTAACCTCCGAGCTCTACTTATAACTCGTAAATGGCAGAATCTACAGAAAAAATCTTCGAATAAAAGTTGAATGGCATCTGGTATCCTATTTAAAATTAGCAAAATCAAACTTCTTTGCAAAATCATTTTACCGCAAGCGGTCGCGAGCACAACTTTTGTTTTTGTTATCGACATATAGGTACATTTTTTTATTTAATTTAATTTCATACCTCGACACAGTTACATCTCATTTATGCGGAACTGCAAAAATAGGGTATTTATAAATTTGACGCTAGACGACGCAATGCTCAACTTTTCTACTAACCGAAGAACCGTCACGACTTGCATTTTTGTATAAACGAGACTCCGTTTATACAAAAACACATGATTGTGTCCACAAGAAAAACAAAAATTTTGATGCCGCAATATAAAAATCGACTTAAGTTCAGAAATTTATAAAGTGAGATCAGAGTGTCTACTTTTTCTATGGAATCCGATTGATTATAATTTCTGCACCGAGACTGGTACGAAAGGGATACGAGGTCGGTTAAACCAGTCGCCCATTTTACGGCTAATTAAGGTGGGGTGTTCAGAATTGTACAGTTTTCAGTAATTTAGCAAAAATGGTGATAAACGCTGTTTCGTAATTTTGAAAACAACTCGCAAACGGTAGGGTCTAAGCAAAAAAATTTTTGAATTTAGACAAATAGAAGTTGAACGGTATTCTGTAAATTTAACATTTCCTTTAACTTCCTTTGATCGTTTAGGGCCTGGTACTTTTTAGTCCCGGTTAATTAAACTGCCTGTTAGATTGTTAGTGTTTTCTACACCTACTGTATACATTTTGTGAGCTTTATTTCTGTATGAGAAACAAATAAACGAAAGAGAGACAGAGAAAGCTATATTAATAATGTAAAAAAATATATATCAATGTTACTTACAATATCATTATTATTGTGTAAGGTAATAAATGTCAAAACGATTAAATTAATGTTTAATGCAGGCGGTTGGGGCGAGGTGACACATCTGTAAAGAAAGAGAACGAAAGTCTGAGTAACCAATTCACTTAAGTACCGTTTGTATAAACATTCTGAATTAATTATGCCTAAACAGTAATTTATGGATTATGAGAATTTATAGTTTCCTTTGTATGTGTGCATCATTTGATGTGCCATGAGTACTAAGGGCAGAATCTCGCGAAGTACTCATCTACGAACAGATAACAGACACTGAGGGGCAGAATCACGCGACAGTGCTGTGGTATCTCAGATGAACGTAAACTAACAATGATGCTTTAAGAGTGCATTACAAACTAATTGATAGCATCAGTACTGCGCTTATGAGATCAGGCTATACAGAAAATATACCTAAATATGCGTACAGTAAGTAAAATGATTACCCGTGAGTAAACTCACCTTATTATTGTGTTATTTAAAATAGCTGGCTTGCACACACAAGAACCTCGACATACACAGAAAGTCACCACATTAATAATTAGTAGACTGGGGTCTTTTAAACCTGAGCCCGCGATGTTTATAAAATCATAGCGTCTCAAATGGTCCACGCTCATATCTAAACCAAAACATTCACGCGATGACTATTCTGGGCCGGTCGCAAGTCCCTATGTAAGCAAATTTATGTTGTATGAAAACTACGTATATAAATAAATGTGTATGTCTTACAATTTTCACAATATTATCGACTGGTTAGTTAATCAATCTTAATCGGGAGTAAGTACCGGATCTAGATGCATTAGGCGTCGCGATGCCCAACGTTTTTCGTATTGACATATGTTATGCCTGTTTTATACATATTTCTCATTATATCTTTTACAATCAATGTATCGGCTCGTTTATGCAGAACTTGCAAAATTTGCTTTCTCTTAGATAGAGTATATAAGGCTTTGTCCTGTCGGTAGATTCTTCTGGATGGATTATGTAAAAGGCTAGAGTCCTGCTAGCAGGGAGCAAAGGTAGGAATTGTCCATAAACTGCCTTTCTGGCTCGCGTCTTTTTTAGCTGAACAATAGCTAACGCTGATTTTGCACTGCTTTATGTGGCGCATAAGTATTCGCAATTCCCCGAGGTCAGAGACATAGGTTATTCATGAACGGAAAAAAAATGTCTAATAACACAGGCACTCGCAAAAAAATCTGACCGAGAAACTCTACTACACGCATTTTGACGTGCTGAATCCGAATCCGGTATCAGAATTGCTCCATGATCCTCAATTTTTCCCTTAGGAACTAAAATCAACTAGAAATAAAAACGAAACTAGTGTATTTTTATGTACTTTTTAAATATAGTATTAAAAAAAGTAGTACATAGTATTAAAAATCACGTGCAGTGACAATTGACCCAATTTATTTAAATGGAACACCATGTATATTTTTCAATAAACGAAATCTATCATATTTAAACAATAAAATTTGTGGGGTTATCTCTGATAGTTTTTGAGATATACCTGTATGATCTTGAAAACATAGGGTATAGTATGGAGACTATATAGTTTCCCAGGAAACTGTAGTCGGTCTTAAATATACGAGATACAAATCACAGGGCAGGCAGCATATGAGGTGTGTAAATTAAGTAATGAGACTGACTTTTTTAATTTGTCTTGTTCGAATAGAATTACAATTCAGTATTGTCTCCTTCAAAATAACTTACATGGGAACCCACACAGCGCTGGAGATGGTTCTTCCATTCCTCATACCACTGCTGGAACTAATATACTGGAATATTCTTCAGCTGGACGGTTACAGCAGTTTGAATGTTTTCTATGGTCCCAAAATGACGTCCCTTGAGGTGATTTTTCAATCTCAGGAAGAGAAAAAAGAACTCAAGGCAGTCGAATAAGGAGGCCGAGGAGCCACAGGAATGTCTTTACTGGCTAAAAACTCGTTTACAGAAATGGCTGTGTGACAAGGCCCATTGTCGTGATGCAACATCCAGTTGTTCTTGATGTTTGGTCTCACACGCATGACCCTTTTTCGAAGCTTTTCAAGAACCTCTGTAAAAGTGTTGATTTACTGTTTGGCCCGGAGGCACAAACTCCAAAAAAAAAAGAAATTATTTATTAAAAACGTATTGTTATGGTAGCTATAGGTAGATAGAAAAAATTCTGTTATCAAAAAATTTTCAAAGAAAATATCAAATAAATATATAAATTTAATTTTAATGAAATATGTAGGTAAAAGCAGTATAAACTCAATTATCCGAATCCTCACTTATCCGACCACTCAGAACACTTCGGATTCTTTTTGGACAGCGGCGTCTGCCAATAGTGAAGAAGAGTGCGTGCGCGTGCCCAAAAAAAAGAGACCTCTTCAAACCTTTTAGTGCGTTATGTAGGTAGATAGTTATAGTACAAGATCCCGACTTAAGTCGACCTCCCCCTCATCCTTTTTCCTAATTAATTATATGTTTTATACAATAAAATGTATAAATCAACACAATGTGCTAGGGTTGCCGCGCCATATCCGCGCAAGGCTATTTTTAATCAAAAATTGATTAATGCACTTTTTTGTGGTCATTACGGTCATTCTTTTTCTTAAAAAAAAATAGTACCGAAACCAAAGATGTACATAAAACGTCAAAGTAAGGTTGCCTACCATTTTTCCCGGCGTAATACGGGGTTGCCAGGTGTAAACAGGTGAACTGATATTAGTAAATTACCCTCATCGTTATTCCTAATCAATTATGTATGAAAATGTAGTTAATTTTATTGCGGATATGATGGTATCGTATTGCCTTTGCGAAAGTGCACAGAGTCTAGGGTTGCCGCGATTTAAAGTATGAATAATTGAGTAAGAGATAAGGCGCGACGGAGAGCACTGCACGTATTGATGTATGTAACAGAGAAGGACGCAAAATAGCAGCTGCACGTGAGGCAGTTACTGAGGAAGAGAGATGTAATACAAACTGAGGAAACCGATTATATATGTCAACATGAAGATGCGGATACACCAATCATGTTTCATATTAGCAAAGTGCCACCAACTTCAAAAATTTTAGTAAAAGCCTCTGATACTGATGTTTTAATAATTTTACTGACCAATTCCACGTATTTACAGGCTGCGATTACACTACTGCTTTCTACAATAAAGGAAAAGGCCGACCATTTAAATTTTTTTCAAAACACGAGACCTACCAAAGTACTTTTGCGTCTTTAACAGATAATGCTGACATTTTCATCGACGAAAAAATTGAAGTAGTCCAAGAGTTTACTGCTCTTATTTATGGCATAAAGCAATGTAAAAGTGTTAATGACGCCATCATTAACACTTATCGTATCGTATTATCGTATTTTCCGTATTGCTCATTATCTTTCTTGATTGAAATTGCTCATTATCTTTCTTGATTGAATAATTCTTCTGGAAAATACGATATCTAATATGGAATATATATTCCATATTAGATATGATAAAAATGCAACAATATGGAATATATATTCCATATTAGATATCGTATTTTCCAGAAGAATTATTCAATCAAGAAAGATAATGAGCAATTTTTGAAAAAAAATTAAGAGCTTTAATTCTAACATGATTCCACCATGCTGGAAATCATTAAAACAAAACATTTTACGCACTATATATGTCAATTCCATGTGGCTTAATGCAACCGAACCTTGTTGTGTAAAACTTCAGCCTGAAGCTTGCGGATGGTACATGGATGGCTTTTAAAGCCAATTGGGGACTTGGAGACTCAACGCCCTTACAAGTTGACGACATTTTGCAGGTTACAGACATGAATAATAATGATGACAATCCTACAGAATTATATTTTTAGGTCGCAAGTTCAGACGAATCAGATACTGAATAACTATATATTTCTATTTAAACAACTATTTGGAACTGCCCAATAAAATATATTTTTTTTTGTAACAATAAATGTATTAATTGTATTCAAAAATGATTTTCTTTTATTGACCCTGTTTTATAAATAAAAATATATTAGTGTATGTTACTTATATATTGTTAATTTAGTATATACTTATATACCTAGCAGAAGTTCTGCATGCGTTAAACCGCAAAAAATAAGGAAACATAAAAATGCAACAAACCCGTTCTCATATTAATTATTAAAATTATTATTATTGTTATTTTTCTTACTATTAATATTGTTGTTGTTGTTTATATATTTTATTTAGTTTGTTATTTATATATACCAGATTTTCGGTTGAAATATTTCATCTCTTTTATCGCTTTTTAAATGATTTCATTATTATTAATTTATATTCACACTTCTCAGCGCAAACGCTGGAAAACATTCACCCATTCCTGCTGCAGACAGTGATGGCTTGATATCCCATCCCCGCCTCCAGCAGGAATTAGACTCAGGCGAGGGGAGGAAATTCATCCTGTCCCAAAACCTTTCATAACAATATGACACGTTTGTAGTACAACTGCCTTCTGGCCACTTCTAATAATATTATAAGACTGCCATAATGCCGCGATGTTCTTGGTGAATCTGGTCGTCATCACTCCCTCTGCCGATTTGCTATTATTATTATTATTATTGTCATTTTTTTATTATGATTGTTGTTGTTAATTATTTACTCCAGAACACAGAGAAATGAGTGGATGTTATTCTGTGTCCTTTTCTATCACATATATTAATACGTGCAGTGCTCTCCGTCGCGCCTTATCTCTTACTCAATTATTCATACTTTAAATCGCGGCAACCCTAGACTCTGCGCACTTTCGCAAAGGCAACCCTATACCATCACATCCGCAATAAAATTAACTACATTTTCATATACCATTGATTAGGAAAAACTATGAGGGTAATTTACTAATATCAGTTCACCTGTTTACACCTGGCAACCCCGTATTACGGCGGGAAAAATGGTAGGCAACCTTACTTGGACGTTTTATGTACATCTTTGGTTTTCGAATGGTACTATTTTTTTAAAGAAAAAGAATGACCGTAATGATCACAAAAAATTGCATTAAATAATTTTTAATTAAAAATAACCTTGCGCGGATATGGCAACCCTAGCACATTGTGTTGATTTATACATTTTATTGTATGAAATATATATTTAATTAGGAAAAAGGATGAGGGGAGGTCGACTTAAGTCGGGATCTTAGACTATTATTATTAGTTCATTATTATGTTTTTGAAGGTGATACACAAAACGACTATACAGATCATTATGTATAAAGAACGTCGATTTGTGTATGACCTTCGTATGTATTCGTATCTACATACCAAATTTTCTTGGTTTCTGAATATATGTAAATGTGAGTATTTGAAAATCATTCCAGATTATACAAATTTTTGGTTCTCTGTACAACCCTTGGTCCTAATTAGCTCTGAAATCAAGATTCTACTATACCCTATGTGTACACCAGAAATCGGCAAGTTATGAAAAAAGACAAATAGAAGTGAGACGCAAGATAAGAAGCAACGGCATACAAATCGAAGGTAGTAAGGAAATAAGACCGGCCCTCTCACCAACTGCGATAATCGTTAGAACGAGAATTGTAGCATTTGTTTTTTCATCACAACCGGCCGATGATTGCTGTATACATTATGGTATACATATTTCACACATTCATCACGAAATGTCGAAAATTATACAATCTACAATCTTGAAATTTGGCACATATTTATGTTTCTCTTGGTACGTATGTTATTCAACCCCAGGTGTGAAAATTGAAGATTCTTATGGGTCTTTAGAAATTATATTCAATATTATATCGATAAGAAAGTAACGGGTACAACCAGTATGAAATAATTAGTTTAATTAAGAGTAGCAATAAAAAATTGAATTTTTCACGGCATAATTAAAATATCTTCTCTGCCCAAACTATATTTATAATGATAGTAAATTTTACTAAGCTACTTTGTATTTCTCTCAAATCTCTTACATGTAATACTCTGTATTACAGTAATATTCTGTATATAGTAGTAGTATTATAGTAGACAAAAAAAATCAAAGCAACGCAGTGGAGTACAGACAAGTGGATCAACATGCACAGTTCCAACGGACGGAATGTAATTATCATATTAATTTTACTAATAAATGTTTTGTAATGACAACTAAACTGTCTTAAAAAACTATATCTAATGTAAGCGTAAAACACAAAATAACATAATAAGTTTAAGGTCTACTGTACGAATCAGGTATTATTATTATTATTATTTCGCATACATTATAGTCACACTTCTCAGCGTAAACATTCAGCGGTAGGAAACATTCAACCATTCCTGCTGCAGACAGTGATGGCTTGAAATTTCATCCCCGTCTCTAGCAGAACTTAGGCTCAGGCGAGGGAAGGTATTCCTGTCCCAAAACCTTTCTTACAATATGTCACGTTTATAGTCTTGTTTGAAAGAATTTTTGTATGTACAGCGGCAATAAAGGGAAGGTAATTTATAATGAAAACCCTTGTACATACCCGCAGGAAGTTTGTAGTACCTGTGCCTGTGTGCACACTGCACATCGAGGTAGGCCTGCGTGAAGATCGCGACAGAGAGGGAGACCGGCGCTTTTTCTTTTATTCGGACGCGGCGACACGGCTTGCCGGGATATCTCGCATCGGACTCGAAGGCACAGTCGCGAGGAAAACGCCGCAGCTCGTGAAACGCCACGATATTCGAAAGTGTGCTCGGCGCGCTCTCGATCCGAAATCACGATCATCAACACAACAAAACATCGCGGTTTCCGGGAGGACCGATCGATCTAACAATTTTAATTCGCCCCTCGCCTAACTAGTGTGCCGGTGCGCGACTGAGATGTGACATTTTCAAGTTAAAAAAAATTCGAAACGCCGATTAACTGTTTCGTGAACCATTGTGATAATCCCGAAGACTTGGAAGTGCGATGCCATAAAATCTTAAATTACTAGCATTTTTTAGGGGTATTCAATATTATTCACAGGTAATTCTATTTTAATTTTAAACTTAATTTAGTTTACTCGTCGCTCGGCTGAAAAACTTTCTTAAGGTTACACTCCTACTTCATTAACTTTTTTTAAACTCGGCACAAGTGAAATTTTTGCACGTAGCATATGCATAGCTGTTCGTCACAGACGACGTCCAAACTGAGGGGCTGTACGACCCAAGACCTACCCATTGTACCGTCCCAGTAACAGTGCGGAGATGGGTTTTGAATTTTTGGATCCCACTTTTATAGAAGGATTCAAAAGTTGCGTATTGTTTCTATTGTGTGATGTACCTACATACTATAGTTTGTGTACCGACACTGTTTAAAGAGCTGTTTAATATTGTAACCATACAAACCACACAAGCTAGTAAATCGCAACTATGGAAAAAGAAATTGTTTAGGAAAAGTTTAGTTACTTGCTTACTAATTACTTAACAAGCTTTCGTAATCTCGATTGATGCTGTTATTTACATTAAAAATGAATTAGCACCTCGTCTACTTCCTAGATATTTGCATTAAAATATTCAGTTTTTTTTGCGGCCTCTTCCTTTACATTCATTAGACGATGGACAATTAAACAACGAGAAGCCAGACGGTGTCGTAACTTCGTTAAAAATTCCTGCTAGGTCGAGTGTCACAAATTAGAAACCTTATTAGCTGTCTAAACAATAAAATGGTAAAAAATTAGGCTGTGACGAACGCTTTTTGTTCTGCAGAATGTAGAATATAAAAATAATGTAAAACTATCTAAAATTCTTTCTGAGAAACTGCTTTAACTGTTTTTAAATTCTCTGCATCGATTTAATATATGTCAGCAGGTGACAATATTACAATTTATACTGTCGAATTACTTACAGCTTAACCATGTAAAAGACCCTTATATACCAACCTATTTAATCAAAATTGCATTGGTACTTTGAACATTGTTTATTCCGTGAATTTTCAAACAAAATTCGCTTGTGAAGTACCTACTAATCATTAAAGACAGTTCGCATCACTCACGTCCGCTCATGTCCATACAAAATATTCGCGTTTTTCATCTTCAACCCTTCTGTCGAAATTTTCATAAATGAAAATAGATCCTCATTAGATAGTATATTCATAAATGAAAATAGCCTAGATTATACTAATCGGCTAGAATAGTTTCAAATTAATAAATCTCCTACAAAACTACATATTGTACAAGGCTAACTAGATGTTATCGAGAACAGTTTGCTTTGTCGTTATTCTGAGCAGTTAAACACCATTTTGTTTTACTCTGAACAGGAAATAAACTCTGCTTCATAAAAATCTGCATAATCCGGAATCCGGAAATGCTCCGACTGTTTATTATTGTTATAGATTCCAATTGGATGAAACAGAGGCATGTGATGAATGATAAAATGTTAGAGTGAGTATTTTACACCAAATAGTCATTCAAATATTTTTATCCCAACAGAAAACACATCGATAGCGAATTTTACTTTTTCGTAGTCGCTGCCACAGAATTTGAAGGTTCTATGTTACAATTTTATCGGTTTCGGTCTTATACATATCACAAACTCCTTTGTACAACTTTTGGCAACATTAACGATGTTGCCAAAAATGTTCAGTCTAACGACGGCTTCAAACAAGAAGTCTTCAAAGCGGCATACGATTGTTCTTCTGCCACCAAAACCTTAAATGCGTTTATCTCAAAACTGTTTCTGTGTAACATAGAACCTTGTAATTCTGAGGCAGCAATACACTTACTTACTTAAGTAAGTAAGTGTATCAAAATCAACATTAAGGAAAATTTCACATCGATATCTTCAAACCAATCGGATGCTCATATTTTTAGCAGTTACCATGACAACGAAAAAAAAATTCCGCAAATTTTCGTCCTGCTGGGTATTTTAGGCGAAATTACACTGGAAATTTTTCTGTCAAATATTGACGTGACATTAAACTGACAATAATAATTATTTTTTGACGTGCCATTTTTTGATTTCTTCATGAGCATAGATTATAAACAAATGTTATATCTACTACTTAAATAAATAACCAAATTCTAAAAAGGAAATAATACGCTTTCATGTGTTATATCAAACTAAAAATGTAAAAATACACAATAGTATTGGAATACATAATAAATGTGACATATTTTAAAAATTTTCTGTCAGGATGCCCAACCTAATTCGTAGTTTCTTTCATTATTGTATTCTAATAAAAACAGCAACAAGGTACCAATATTTCTTAATCCTATTTACAAGTAGATGTGAAATTTTCTTACCGAATATACCACATGCTTGAATTAATCACCGATTTTTTTTTAATTCCGGTAAAATTTTCTATAACAAATCAAACACTAGGGAGATTACTAGTGACTGACTTGAGGGGAGTTTTTATTTCTCAAAATGAAATGATGCAAAAATTATCGTTGTTTTTTTATGCTATCAGTATGCCCCTATTCGTGACACCTACATATGTGAATGGAAGTTCTTTATTATTAAATTAATTAATACTGATCATCTACGAAAATTACAACAATTGATTGATTTATTATTGTTTACTGGTTTACTTATATACGCTTATGCCTATCATATATCTACATAGTTAATTAGTGGTAACTAAAGATGAGAGCCATGTATATTGCAGATTGTGTTTTAATAAGCAACACAATCAACATTTTAATTGGTGTTTATATGACTGTCATTTGAGGAAAGGAAATGTTAACAGTTAGTTCTTTGCACCACTTTGTGTTGGATACACTTACCGAATTTTTCAATTATTTAAGGAAATTGCACGCAGAAAAATTGTTTTCTTTTTTGGGGGGGAGGTGAACTTTTTTATACTCTACGTTAGTATAGAAAAGTCAAAATGAACACAGGAAGCTCTCAGTTTTCTTTCTTAAAGAATTTGATGATTATTTTAACTTTCTTCAATGAAATCATTTCTTCAATTTTCTGAAAAGTTTCTGCCATGAAATCATTCTGTCATTTCTGCGAAAAATGTACATATTTAAGAAACACTTAAAAAAAGTCAAATAAAAAATCTTTTTTAGGGAGTCGTATCTTAGAAAAAGTAACTAGCGATCTATGGGATATGGGATTTATAAGATGTGGTGAAGCAAATACTTTTTATTTAAATTTTAAATGATTAAAGGCAGCTAAGAGCTTTGAGTGATATTGCACGTTCCAACGTTGATATAGGTACATGAACTCTTTTGTTTATAAAGATGTAAATTTGCTAGGGTTTCTTTTGTGAGTAACGTCTTTTCACCTTTTAGGATGTTTAAATAAACAAAACACATAATTATGGTCCACAGAAAGTCCTCGTGAATTTGTGAAAACTCTTTTCCATGCACCAAAAATTGGCGTTTGGCTAGCGACTTACAGAAGGCGAATCATCGCATCAATATCTTTTAACTAAATCGTAGCTGCTGAAAGATATCGCAATAATTTATTAGAACTCTTTATACGTGACCGCCTCTGAAGAAATGTGACTAATGTCAAAAAAAAAAAAAAATTTGGGATTTTTGCAGATTTTTCATATTGGCGAGTCATAAGAGAAGAAAATGCCGTTTTTCCGAACTCAAAATATACTTTTTTGCTACAACCCCTGCTGTTGTAGAAAAACTGTAAATAAAAACGCCATAGCTCGTAAGAAAGAAGGTTAATAAATGACAATCTTCGCGGTTTTCCTTATACTAAAGTAGGTACCAAAAGTTGTAAGGGGCGTAATGTAAGGGTTTACAACAATTTACAGTCCGAAAATTGTTGTATATTGCCGGCTGGTGGAATTTGACATGCTCGTATTTTCGTAAAGAGGTTACTTACTAAAATATGAGCATGTACAATTCCACCGGCCGCCACTGTATATACCTATCAAGATGAGACATTACAAGTTGCTAGTGGCTCTGAAGAAAAGTGGTTCAAACGCGTTTATTTTGCGCAGATTTTCAAAATTTCAAATAAAATTCAATACGGCCACTCTGAGTTGACTAAAGTTACAATAGTGTCTATGAAATTTTCATGAACTTTTTTTAATGACTGAATGGTCTCTTTATTTAGATTCTTTTCTATACTAAATATTTATAGTAACATAAAATAAAGGTTAATAACAATTATTTATATTCCAATATGGCGACGAAAATGCGAATTTACGATAAAATAAATGAGTATTAGATTGACCATTCATTTTCTATGTTTTCGAAGTAGCTAAAGTAGAAGAATATTATATTTTCATTTATTTTAATGAAAAATTCAATATAGTGACCATGAAAATTCGGAAAATAAGTAGGATTTTTTGAGATATTCTAACCTAAAAATGCAAAAAACTTGTCATCGATTTTTAAAAAATTTGTACGTTTCTTAATAAAACAAAAACAATCTTTTGATATATGTATGTACGTGTTTCTAATGGGTTTTCAGATATAAGAAAAATCACAAAAAAAAATTTTAAATGCGATACCTCGGCGAAAAAAAAGATATTTTAGCAAACTCAACATTTGAAAGAGGAAGACTTGTACTATAAAATCCCACACGTTTTTTTTGAGAAGAAAAAAGTTCGTACATAAGGTGCTACATAACCTCAAATATGTCAAAAAATAGTGTTTTTGACACTTTTAGGTTAGAATGTCTCACCTGAAACCCTGACACGATAGAGCTGACACGATAGAGCAATTCCTGTTATTTGTTTTCAGCGGGAAAAAAATACTTCGGAAAAAATTCATTTTCCAGGGGTACAAAATTTTCAAAATTTTGCAGGGTAGTGTAATTAATTTCTGTGACTTATTTTGACGCCTTAGCTGAGGACAAGTACTTTTTTTTCTATAGTTCACCTTTAAATACGAGAACTTCGATCAGCACTGTCTGTAAAAAAATGAAGGCAGTTAACAGTGATGTTAATTATGACAGTTACAAGCGTTCTTGGTTCGGACATCGTTTTCGTTAATACCAGTCAACAACCTCCTTTGGTATTATTGCTCAATGGTATCTAATTACGTAATTTATACGTACTACTTGGCCGTAAACGTTTATCGCACTTCGAAGAAGTCGGTAAAAAAACTTTTTCCGTCATTCTGCATAGTTGGTAGTGTTGGTATATATACTATTAATTTTGAGAAAAGACAATTTACAGGTCACTGAAGTTCCGAACGTTCATTTGAACGAAAAAAAATTAAATCGTAATACCACGCTAATTGACGCGTATATCTTGACGCTTGCAAAAAATTACAATGTTCGTTGGCCATCGGAAACCACCCCAATGGTAACCCCTACAGCCAAGTAGTAATTTCTGCACGAGGAACCACAACGCAGACCACGCTGGTTTCTCTGGAAAACATTATTACTTATTAGGTCGTGATTTTTAAAACCTATTCCTATTGTTGTCGCCATCGGAAACCACCCATCGACTACCACCGAAGTTAAGTAATTTATACACGAGAAACCAAGACCCTGACCACGCTGGTTTCTTTGCAAAACATTATTAAATATTAAGTTGTGATTATTAAAACTTATTCCCGATTGTTGTCGCCATCGGAAACCACCCCATCAACTACCACCGAAGTTAAGTAATTTATACACGACAAACCAAGACCCTGACCACGCTGGTTTCTCTGCAAAACATTATTACATATTATGTCGTGATTTTTAAAACCTATTCCCTATTGTTGTCGCCATCGGAAACCACCCCATCGACTACCACCGAAGTTAAGTAATTTATACACGAGAAACCAAGACCCTGACCACGCTGGTTTCTTTGCAAAACATTATTAAACATTAAGTGGGACTAAGGCCCCACCGCGGACCAGCTTCCCAAGCCAAGGTAGAAGCTACTGTGCCGAAGGCTGGTTGACACTGGGGCTACAGTGTTGCAAACAATGCCCTTGGGATACTACGCAACCCCCATTGTATTTTGCCTTCTACTCACATAGCTGTAGATTGTTAATTAATAAATCATGATATGATAATTAACAATTTTGTACGGAGGAACTGGAGTGGCCTGTGCTTTGGTTTCTCGTGGAGAAATCGCTGAAATATGAGGGTAGTCGATGGGATGGTTGCCGATGGCGACAGAACTCAGGGATAGTTTTCGAAAATCGTGATTTAATATATATTAATTTCTTCCAGAGAAACCAGCGGTTTCTCGTGTATAAATTACTTAACTTCGGTGGTAGTCGAAGGGGTGGTTTCCGATGGCGACAACAATCGGGAATAGGTTTTAAAAATCAAGACATAATATGTAATAATGTTTTGCAAAGAAACCAGCGTGGTCTGGGTCTTGGTTTTTCGTGTATAAATTACTTAACTTCGGTGGTAGTGATGGGGCCGATGGCGACAAAATGGGAATAGGTTTTAAAAATCACGACTTAATATGTAATAATATTTTGCAGAGAAACCAGCGTGGTCTGGGTATCGTATAAATTACTTAACTTCGGTGGTAGTTGATGGGGTGGTTTCCGATGGCGACAACAATCGGGAATAAGTTTTAATAATTACGACTTAATATTTAATAATGTTTTTGCAAAGAAACCAGCGTGGTCTGATTCTTGGTTTTCTCGTGTATAAATTACTTAACTTCGGTGGTAGTCGATGGGGTGGTTTCCGATGGCGACAACAATCGGGAATAGGTTTTAAAAATCAAGACATAATATGTAATAATGTTTTGCAAAAAAACCAGCGTGGTCTGGGTCTTGGTTTTTCGTGTATAAATTACTTAACTTCGGTGGTAGTCGATGGGGTGGTTTCCGATGGCGACATCAATCGGGAATAGGTTTTAAAAATCACGACTTAATATGTAATAATGTTTTGCAGAGAAACCAGCGTGGTCTGGGTATCGTGTATAAATTACTTAACTTCGGTGGTAGTTGATGGGGTGGTTTCCGATGGCGACAACAATCGGGAATAGGTTTTAAAAATCAAGACATAATATGTAATAATGTTTTGCAAAGAAACCAGCGTGGTCTGGGTCTTGGTTTTTCGTGTATAAAATTACTTAACTTCGGTGGTAGTCGATGGGGTGGTTTCCGATGGCGACAACAATCGGGAATAGGTTTTAAAAATCACGACTTAATATGTAATAATATTTTGCAGAGAAACCAGCGTGGTCTGGGTATCGTGTATAAATTACTTAACTTCGGTGGTAGTTGATGGGGTGGTTTCCGATGGCGACAACAATCGGGAATAAGTTTTAATAATTACGACTTAATATTTAATAATGTTTTGCAAAGAAACCAGCGTGGTCTGATTCTTGGTTTCTCGTGTATAAATTACTTAACTTCGGTGGTAGTCGATGGGGTGGTTTCCGATGGCGACAACAATCGGGAATAGGTTTTAAAAATCAAGACATAATATGTAATAATGTTTTGCAAAGAAACCAGCGTGGTCTGGGTCTTGGTTTTTCGTGTATAAATTACTTAACTTCGGTGGTAGTCGATGGGGTGGTTTCCGATGGCGACATCAATCGGGAATAGGTTTTAAAAATCACGACTTAATATGTAATAATGTTTTGCAGAGAAACCAGCGTGGTCTGGGTATCGTGTATAAATTACTTAACTTCGGTGGTAGTTGATGGGGTGGTTTCCGATGGCGACAACAATCGGGAATAAGTTTTAATAATTACGACTTAATATTTAATAATGTTTTGCAAAGAAACCAGCGTGGTCTGGGTCTTGGTTTCTCGTGTATAAATTACTTAACTTGGTGGTAGTCGATGGGGTGGTTTCCGATGGCGACAACAATCGGGAATAGGTTTTAAAAATCACGACTTAATATGTAATAATGTTTTGCAGAGAAACCAGCGTGGTCAGGGTCTTGGTTTCTCGTGTATAAATTACTTAACTTTGGGGGTAGTCGATGGGGTGGTTTCCGATGGCGACAACAATCGGGAATAGGTTTTAAAAATCACGACTTAATATGTAATAATGTTTTGCAGAGAAACCAGCGTGGTCAGGGTCTTGGTTTCTCGTGTATAAATTACTTAACTTCGGGGGTAGTCGATGGGGTGGTTTCCGATGGCGACAACAATCGGGAATAGGTTTTAAAAATCACGACTTAACATGTAATAATGTTTCCGATGGCGAAAACAATCGGGAATAAGTTTTAATAATCACGACCTAATAAGTAATAATGTTTTGCAGAGAAACCAGCGTGGTCTGTGTTGTGGTTTCTCGTGCAGAAATTACTTGGCTGTAGGGGTTGCCATTGGGGTGGTTTCCGATGACCAACAAACATTGTAATTTTTTGCAAGCGTCAAGATATGATCCCTATACTTCATATACGCGTCAATTAGCGTGGTATTACGATTTAATTTTTTTCGTTCAAATGAACGTTCGGAACTTCAGTGACCTCAATTTACAGGTGTTCGGGGCGTTTTATATCATTTTTCTTACGCGCCTAATGTAGGAAAGTTCTATTAATTCCAATTCAGTATATGTACTCTCGCTACTCTATGGGGAAAATTAATCATGGTTAAATCGTATTAAAATTCTAGGAAATAAATTTCTTGGCCAGAAATTGACTAAATAGTTCACCTGTCTGTACCAAAAATGTAGGTATTAATCCACATGGAATATTTCAATTTTGAGTATGTGTTATTATAAGTCTAAGGAAAAAATTGTGTATTTATACATATGTACATATTTATAAGTACGTTCTCGTCAACACCGCTAATTTCTCCAAGGTAATAAATGCGAGTATACAGTCTCATAATAAAGTTCTTAGATATCATATGGAAACATTTTTACTAAATTGATGTAGGGAAATTTTGGCTTTGTCATTATATAATAAATATTTGTTTTTTGTTTTTTGGGGTTCTTGTTTCTAACTCAAAAACTATCCACTTTTGGTAAAACATTACTTCATACAAAAATGAACTAGACAAAATTTCATATAAATTGAGTCTCCACATCATTTTTCACCAAGCGTACCGTTTAGGAGCAAACACGAGTTAAGTTAAGTTAGAGTTAAGTTAGCGACATATTTCGATCTTCAAGTTACATGAACCTTTTTTTATGCAGACATATTACACAAAATAACTTGAACGAACTGCCCGAACCATAAGAAAAATTCACTGGCATAAACGCATTTTATTTTCATAATCTTTATGGAGAGCAGATTTGTAGTAAAGTAACATCTTAAGTAGATTTTTAGAGAAACGAAGTAAACTTGATTTAATGTAGGTATTTATTTTTTAAATATACTGTTGGCCAAAAGTCTTGACCATACCCCACATTGACCACAAACCTGCAAACTTTAACACAAACCGTCATTACTGAATAACGGGCAGTACAGTTAGGTTAAATCTTCATTTAATATGATTACCAGCATTGCCTCGCTTCCTCCAACCGAGCTCAACATGCCTTATATCAATGTCGCTGGCTTAAGAGATACAGCGCCTTCAAAGTTTAAATTTTATTCTGAAATATCTCAATAATTGGGACAGTTTTGGTAACAATCTAAAAATTGGTAACAATAACAAATTATTAGTAATAGTAACAAACTTCAAATCAAATGTTGGAAGTATCCACCACCTACTTCAATAAATTTTAAAATACACCTTAAATTTCTCTGAATGTTGAACAATTTAAAAATAATAGGGAAATTTCCCTATTATTTTTAAATGTATAAGTGACTTCTTGTATTCTCTGCCGCAACTCCTGAAGAGAATTAACTTATAATCCTTCAAATTTGATTTCCAGAGAGTTTATGTCTGGACTTCTCGATGACCAAACAAATTCACTTCCAGGCCAATCCACCGATGAGGAACATGATCATGTAAATATTGGTGTTTTTGCAAGGCAAAATGTGGTGGCGCTCCGTCGTGCATAAACCACATGATTTTTTCTTAATACGAGTGGTATATCTTCCAGGAGCTCGTTTAAATTACGTTGAAGAACTTTTAAGTACCGAGGTCCAGTTAGATTGAGTGGCAATTCAAAAGGTCCAATTACAAAATTAGAAATTACACCACACCAAATGTTCACCTTAAACTCATGCTGAGAGTATATTTCTTATACTTATTTGGAATTGCATATTTACACTACCGGTCAAAAGTTTGGGTTCACCTTATAATTTTCGAAAAATATTGATAAAACCAAGGTTTCACTCAATTATTTTTATTTATTAGCATCATTTATGACAAATTTACATATCATTACGTAAACATAGTATGTCGACTTTTACAAATACTCAACATTATTTCTGGACATGGAAAAGCGTGTCGCTGGAGAATGTTATGGTACAGTTTTTTTGTCCATAATGCCCTTGATTTGCACAAGATCTCCAACTTTGTCACCAGCAAATCATCTCAGACCATGACTGACCCTCCACCATGCTTGACTGTTGGAATGACGCATTGATTAATCATGCGTTCACCAAACAAAAGGCGCACATATTGTCGACGTCGTCCGTAAAAAATTTCAAACTTCGATTCTTCTGTAAATAACACTTTTGACCATTGTTCAATCGTCCAATCTTAATGTTTTTTTTGCCCAATTCAGTCTTTTAACTTTGTTTTGTTTGAGTAGTAATGGTTTTTTTGGCGGCGATGCATCCTTTCAAACCGTAATCCAGCAGACGTCACTGTACCGTTGAAACAGATACTTGTGTCTCGTGTAGAATTGAGTTGCTCACGAATTTTGGGAGCTGTACGAGTACGATTTCTTTGGCTTTCACACACAAATGAACTTGCCTTCTTGTTTTGAAGTTGCTTTAGGCCTGCCAGAACGATGACGACTCTGATTATATCCTGTTTCGCGCTTTCTTTGCAACGCTCGGATGACTGCATTTTGAGAAACATTGGTTTTTGAAGCAATTTTCCGCATTGAATAACCCTCTTCATATAATGCAACAATAACTGCTCGTGTTTCTACACTTAGCTCTGCTTTTCGGCCCATTTCTCTATAATAAAAACATAAAATATGTAGTTTTTTACCCATTTCAATGATATACTGATATTCTACGGCTGACTTCAATTTACATGACAATCTTTCTTTAGCTTTACGATATTGAATACAAAAAATGTTTTACTCACCTTTTTGTACATAAAAAAACACATAAAACAGTAGACAATATGATTTTTCTAGTGAACTTTCGCAATACAAAGATGTTACGCGTGGTATGCACTGGGCGCATCAAAACAATGCGTCCCGTCGTGACACATTCGAACTCGATTTTCGCATCGCCCCATCGCGCCAGACCCTCAACTACGCACTAATCAGGATCGTGTTCTAAGTCGACATTCGTATGTCACGCCTGCTCAACAGAATATAATGAGTAGCCGACGAAATTGCGTAAAATTAAAAAAATGTATCAAGTGAACCCAAACTTTTGACCGGTAGTTAAATACATTATTACTTATGTGGATCACGGAATCCCACAAATAATTGTTTCTCCAACTAAAAACTCCCCGTCTAGTAAATGTCGCCTCATCGGTAAATAAAATATTATTAAGAAAAATATGTTTTAATTTACCTAAATCATACGGTAAAAATAGCGCCCTCTAGGATAAACGCAAAATAAACTTAAAACTCGTAATTCTCACATCATAACAAAAAAACATAAAACTACCCATTTTCAGATGTATACTTTATTTAAACTTTCTCAATTACTGAGAAATTTCAGAATTAAATTTAAACATTTAACACACTGTGTGTCTTAAACCAGCGACATTGATATAAGGCATGTTGAACTGAATTATAATATTTTGGTGTCTAGTAGGTACCTCCAGTTTAATGTTATAGGCCTATTCTTTCTGACTCACCCTGTATATATATCTATCTAACCTATATGTGCTAATTGTTGCATAGATCAATGCTAAAGATAATTTCTACCTTATAAATGATATCTACATCATTTGTATGTATTTATATAAAAGCATATACGAATTGACGAATATGTACTTAAGTTCACACAGATCAATATAGCAATAAACAAACAATCTCTTTCCCTTTAATTTAACCCTTTAGACTTTCAAGCCTATTTAAGTAAAAAATAATGTTTTTTGTCTCAATGATTGAATATGGACTTATGGTAAGTATACGCAATATTGTCAGGGGTTAAGTTCAACAAATAAATATATCCGTCTCCCCTTTTTCAGATATTGACAGACAACTTTGCTCGCAATATAAACGGACACAGTGTGTGATTCATATCCTGTATTGCTTGTATAATTGAAATTCAGAGGTAAATTAGACAGGGCGCCGGTACGTCATTGCATATTAATGTCAACTTTTAATTGACATAGTTACGTTTCTAACAGCGCTCATAATTGAATGTTGCATGCTGGTCACTTATTAATAACCTTATCTTAATCAGTGACGTTCACAATTATACCATTAAATATTAGATATCATTTGTAATAAGTTCGACAATTATTTATTTTTCTGCTTACATCTAGTCGATTAAATGGTAGAATAATACAGTAGACTCTTTTAATGTATCTTTAAAATATCCAAATACAGTAGAAGTCGGCTATAACGAGCATGGCATATAACGAGCGCCCGACTGTAACGAGCAAATTGAAAAGTTCCGTCTGAATTCCCTATTAAACCCTAATAATTTGGTTCGGCTATAACGAGATCGGTTATAACGAGGGCCTGCTTATTACGAGCGTAAATTTTAGCCCGGCGCAATAGTTACTTCGGCTATAGCGAGCCATCGAGGATTGACCGCGCCCGCGCACGTTCTCAAACAAACGTCTGCGACGAAACGCTCAACTTCAAAGGGGAAAAATGTTCTGGAGGGAAACATGCCAAAGAGAGGCTTACTGCCTGGGTGTGTGCGAATATGGATGGATCAGAGAAGAAAAAAATTCTGATAATTGATAATTGGAATATCAAAGTCGCCGAGATGTTTAAAAACCATCCAAGACTACCTGTGCCTTATGAAGCGAATAAAAGAGCGTGAATGACAGGGAGACATATTTTCTCTAAGTTATTGCAAGTTTGGGATCAAGAACTTTCGAAAGATAAAAGAAAAATTTTATTGTTAATAGACAATTGCCCCGCACATCCCCACATTGCAAACTTGCGATGAATTGAACTGGTTTTCTTTCCTCCCAATGTGACTGCTACTTTACAACCCATGGACCAGGCTGTTATTCACTGTTTAAAAAGTTATTATGGAAAACAGTTACTTCTCAAACTGATAGATGCCCATGATAGGAACGTCGAATTCAAACTGCTATTAACAGAAGCAATTTTGATGTTAAATACGGCATGGAGAAAAGTCTCTGGAAATACCATCGCGAACTGTTTCTGACATGGCGGCCTCATCGCTGAAACAGAATTCACGGAAGAAGATGAACTTCCTCTTGCGCGACTGCAAGAAGAAGAAAGATATATGACCCAATGGGCTCAGTCGAATAATATCTCTGACTTTGACAATACCGATTTGCGGCAGTACGAACTAATCGATGAAAATCTAGAAGTGGCTGAATACCCTGACGATTTGCAGATTGTTCGGTCAATAATGAATCCACCAAAAGATGAAGATAGTAATGACGAGGAACCATAAGAGGAAGTTGAAATTCCTACAACAAAAGAAGCCTCATGGCATGGAAACATTACAGTTTTCAAGGCAATCATTTGCCTTGAAAACTGTACTGTCATATGTTGTATGCAAATATCCCGAAAAAAGAACAGTTTTTAAATGCTGCGGATCAACTGGAACATCAATAATGATAAAAAATTAGAACATATTATATACCTATGTATGTTTCATTTTTATTGTATGTATGTACCTATATTTTTATACATATTTGGAAAATAAAAGTATGGTGTGACAATTGATTCATACATATGTATATACGTATGTATATAGATTTAAAAATGTATGTACCCAACGTATTACATCTTATATTAGTGGCCACACCGCGCGTTCGTTTATAGCGAGGTACCGTCTATAACGAGCAAATTTCGTGGTCCCGTGGATGCTCGCTATATCCGAGTTCTACTGTATATTAAACGAGTCGTGTTCACAAAAATATGCTAAGATACTAATAAAACGACATAAAATAAAACTTATTGGAATAAAAAAGTCGCATGACTTGCACTTGAACCACCTCCTCAGAATTCTCGAAAAAGTTGCCACTTTATCTTTCGTTGATTAAAATGCTGATTATATTTGCTGAGTACGTAAACTTGAATAACAAATTGGTAAAGTGATGAAAGAAGAAAATTTTAATTTTAACTTTCATTAGTTTTCATATTGGAAAACCAAAAGAAATAGCGAGCAAAATGGTTAGGCTTAACAAAAAAAATAAATATATATGTTTCACAGTGTAAGGTGTATAGTAGTCCGTTGTGTAAACGTTACAGTTTTACATATTAACCTTAATTTATCAGTTCCTGATGAAGAGATAATAAATACTCTGTAAGCTCGAACATATTCCTAATAATATTTTGTTATTAGCCAAAATACTGCATAACCCGTCCTAAACTTAACAAACGTATAGATCAGTACATATACTAAATCACTTTTTGCTATCTATTTTCTTTTATTACATAGGGGAGTTGACGATCATTTCATTTTCATCGACAAATAACTTTTATTCCCATCAACATCGAGCATCTATGGTCCTGGCGCGAACATGATCCTCGTTATTTTTATTGTACCGTAGGAACCGGATTCTTCTGTTATTTCTGTGTCGTGCCTTCCACACTCTGCAGTCGTGCTGTCGTGTGTTTCTTAATGTTCAGTATTCGAAGACATAGCGAATAATTTTTCAACAGTTCAGAAAGAGTTTAAATACCGAAAGTATACGAAGATGGGGTACACTCAATGACTTTTAAACGGAAAGAATTACGCGTTTCGGGTTTTCATTATGCGATTGGCTCGAAATTTGAATTTTTCACGGTTTTTCATAGCAAACTAGATCCGATATATAAATAGGAATTTTTATTTTTAAATGGAATGTCAAAATAATTTTGTTTAATTTCAAGTTACAAAGTATTGAGAGCAAGAAGCTACATTTCAAGATAACTAAACAATTACTTACAAAATGAAATTAAACTCTCAAAACAACAACTCGAAAAATCTTTAAACATTTTTTCAAAATTGTTCTGCATCTATTTTGATGCCTTCGTACTCAGAACGATTTGAAACTTAATAAAATATATACAAGGTATGTAAAGTTATACAAGGTGTATGATTTAAAAAATCCAAAATTCCTATTTATTTTTCAGATCTGGTTCACTATAGAGGCAGTAGAATACTATACGAGATTCCAAATTGTGAACCACTTGAAACAGTGAAGACTGTAAATGCGCATATCTTTCCGTTCAACAATTTCAGTGCCCGTTCCACAGTGGATTACATATATGTGCTCGCCCGGTAATGAATTTTGAGTTTTTAGGCTTCCCCAGGACTGCAAAGCGAACACGTTACCGAAATAATCTTCCGTTACCGAAATCATCCATTGCTCTAGTATTTTAGTCTCTTCGGGATAGTTGGATCCACGGTTTTGAATTTGATGTTGATCTGATCCCAGATTCCGAAACATCATTACATCTATTTGAGGCCGATTTCATCAAGATTTAGTGAAATCTGTAATAAACTATTCCTTTTGGACATTGGGACTTTTTTTCTATGGTGTATTCCTTGGATTTTCGCGGCTGCCGACTTTTCCAGAAACCGCGGTGAATCTGCCATGTTGAATATCTATAATCTCGCTCCAAATCGATAATTACAAATCTGATCATACATATACGTATGTATATGTCGTTTTAAGGCCGTTAGCATAGTGACACATTAAGTAATGATTTCTTAAAGTTCACTTCAAATCGTTCAAATATAATATCAATTTAAAATCTACATGTTGCATGTGAAAATATGTTTTTAAATGGAGATTTCTTTAGAGAGTGGAGTAAAATTAAAAATAAATTAGACATATCTAAGTGACGTATCAGCAACATCAGCTGTATTCCGATATTTTTATTGTAACTTTGTTTTTAGTTTTACATAAATAATTATGTTATCTTATTAGTTACTTTACCTCACTTACAATTCCCCGCTTCTTTTCCCCTTTCTGTTCACCGTGTGACTGTTTCGTCCACTTTCATACATTTCGGCCCCTCAGAATTAGTGAGAGATAATACCACCTGCGAAACAAGGGTTTCACATCAAAGCTAATGCTAGCTAATCAGCGCTAATGTAGATAATCCGTTGCTAGTTTAATTTAAATAAATCAAGTACAAACTAGTATAAGTACCTAAAGTAATATACTGTGTAAAACAGGAATCTATAATGTTATGCAACTAAAATTACGAATATTCATGTCAGTAGCAAAATTTTATTCTTTGACCTTCGGCTTTTTGATTTACGCCAAAATAAATTTTGTAACATCAAATCTAGTTTGATGCATATCTATGCAGTAATATGATAAATAATATATACATATATATGTATTTATATGATATTTTTCTGAAACGATATCTTTTTACAAGGGCACAAGGTCGTTTCTAAATATTCACGACTTTTAGATTATCAAATTTGATTTTTTTCCACAAAATTCCATGTATGTCAAAAGAAAAAATTGCTTGTTTTTAAATTTTCTAGTAAAATTTTCTTAAACTGGTTCACTTCTCGGTTATTTGAGTTTAGACAAACCTGCAAAAATCATCTATGTATATCGAAGTCACCTTTTGAATCTTTAAGTGAATGTGTTTTTAAGAAAATAAATTTAGAAGACAATTTTATATAATAGGTAAATAATCCCCCACTGGAAATTAATTCTTTTAACACAAAAAAATGTTACGAAAAGCACAAGGTAAGCGAATACCTAAAGCAATGAATGAGCACCAAAAAATTTTTGATGGTATTCAAAGTTAATCATTGTTAGTCCTCAAGTAAGATTTTTGGTGCCAAAAACAAATATTTCGTGCTGAAAATCATAATCTGACTACATTTTCCATTTTGGAGATACAAATTAAATAAAAATTACACCAATATTAAATACAAACAAACACCGAAACACTTTTTTTCTCTGACAACTCGCATTTTGCCAACCATGTGGCATCACCAGAAGATTATTAAAACTGCTTTAATCATAGATATGTTAAAAGTTAAATATTAATTCTCAACAAATTTTACAATTCTGAAAACCTACACTAACAGGTTTATTAATAATATTAGTGGCAGTATTAATAAAATTCTTACGGTTATTGCAATGTGGCGCCGCGCCGACATGATTTTACAGTGAATCAGGTAGGCGAGATATTTTTAATATAACTAGCACGTTTTCTGCAAGGTCACTTTCTTCAGAATACTTGATTTATAACGATCATCGCATAACTATGTGGTCATGGATCTTTATATACTCAAAGAAAGTGAAGTGTTGTAATTTTGCTTGGTAAATATCTTATCTTCTCATTTCTTGAAACAGCTACCCAAATAAACGACTACCTACATACATATAGATACTATTTCGTAATACAAATTTATTCCTATTAGTTATAGTATGGTATGTGATTTGTTTGCTTTTATTAACAGGGGTCAGCATAAAATATTTAAAACCCTTCTAGAATCTAGAAATCATCAACTAGGCGAGCCTGCGGTAAATTAGGGGGGGGGACTCTCATTTTTTGGAACAAAAGGTATGTTGTGTGAACATTTGTATGTTGTTGGGACGTTTCTTTCTTTTACGATATTCTATACATCTTCTCTTCCGTTCTCTGGAAATTGTATCCTTGGAAACACCGCAACGCCGTGAAAGTTTTCTCAAGGAATTTCCAATTATATTCTTAGCACTTTCGATAAAATGATTTGTTCTATGACCAGTTAACAGTCTAGGTATTCCACTTTTCTGAAGATTTGGCCATGGTAAACCTTCCTCACATTCTGCTATCGCACGATGTAGGTATGGTTCTTCGCGACACTAAAAAAGTCGGATTATTTGAGCTTTAAGCATTTGCCTAACTAAATTATAAATACATTTTGTAAGCTCTCATTTATAAACCATTACGACGCAATCGATTTCGGTAACTGAACTGTCATTAAAATGACAAATCATTGAATCACTTTTAGTTGCAAAGTTAACCCGACATTTTTTTATTTTTTTCATAGACTTGTATTTTGTGTCAAAACTTTTGACACATAGGTAATTTTAAATTACGGATTACAACTTTTTGGAAGTGACAATATATTTCGTATTTGTATGTTAAATCCATTACAGCTGGATTCCAGCTGTAGTCAGTTGTGGCGTAGTCAGTAATGTCACACTGTAGCTCGAAGTAATTAATAATATCCAGCAGCTGGATATTCTATTACAAATTATTTGTGGTTTGAAAAATATTCATGTCTCGTTTGATATTGATTTCACCTAAACTTTGTGCGGTTTCTTTTTGTAGTTTCAGTCGACCTTCCATTAACACCAACGAACGTTTGTATATTCTCAATAAAATTTACCTGTATAAGTACATTTGACCTTTTTGATTTTTTTGTTAAAATTTGTTAGATAATTATATTCTACGAGCATCTTCAAAAAAAAAACACCTTTTGTCCTTTAGTAAAATTTTCTACACTTGGTATTGATAAAATCTTTCGTCTTTTTTAAACTGAACTATGTTGCCAAAAAACTGCTACTATCTAATATTTCTTACGCACACGAAGAAGTTGAGGAAGTAAAAACGGCAAACCTAATATAAATATTTCAGAAAAAAGTTTATAACGATTTTATTTAAATCCAAAATCACGAACTATATTTTTAGTTGACTCTTTGAACATTTAGTTATCAATTTAGCTTCTCTATATTGTCACTCTTAAAAAACAATATATAAAACATAAATATATGAAAAATTTAAAGAAAGAAAACATATTTTATGATGTCTTAAAATATACCACCAAATTCAACTTCTTCTTGCTCAGAGCGTTGAATACGAGTAGGTATGTTATATGTATAAATTAAATAAATGCAACACAAAATTAACTTACACTTATTGAACACTTTCCCACATAATACCGCTCACTTTATGCACTCAACACGCATTTCATCAACCATGTTGGCATCATCAGAAGGCTATTAAAACTGGTTTAATCATCTGCTGATGATGCCAACATGGTTAGCACACTTGAACACATTTTCACTTTTTCTACTAAAGTGCTGGGTGAATATAATTCATGCTTCTACTTAATTAATTAATTTTTTTTACACGTTTTTTACAAAACTCGAATATATCTTTTCCTTAACCTATTTCGTGCATATTTATTATCTATTGAGTTGAACTACAATAATTAGGGATCATAAAAATGAATGATTTATAACTAAATCATCGAAAACTCGACAAAAAGAGAATGAGGGAATATAATCCTAATAACTAGGATGGCAAAACATTCGTCAAGGTAAAAAGAATAATTTATTATACCTCGAGGAACCACAAAAAGCGCCATACACCGAATACCAAACTCGAGCTGGAGTTTTTATAATTACACTTTCTCTGCTTCGTAATAAAGTAAAAAAAAAACTCAAATAACCCGCGAATGCTACACAGCCCTTCAAAACAACTAGTTTGGAATTTAGCAGTTGTAGAAGACGCCCAAGACAACATAGTGTATGTGCTCTGTTCTACATTTTTTTGAGTAGTGTGTTGTACTCTGCTTTCAGGGAAAACACTGGAATAGAACTGTATAGACCTCCCATTATAATAGTATAGGAAAAATTGTAAAAATATATGTTTAAAAATAGAATAAGTAAAGTTCAAAGTATATAAATTATTTTTTTCACATATTTCATGTGAACTATGTAACATTTTTCAAATTTGAAATCAGTGGTTATTAAAATTTTACCTCAAATATTTGGACCAAATTAGTTTAGAATTTCGACAGTTTTAATTTAATATAACATTTGGATACCATTTAGGATAATTGTTTGGAAGTAGCTGGCTATTCAAAAAAATTAAAAATACAACTAAATCTCTTTATAAATAAAATAAAACTAAATTCAACTTATAATCTACACTTAATCATATGTTTCTTACTTACTGATTCAGGAACCGGTATCTGTAATAGTCATTTACTGAACAAAGAAAAACTTCGTAAG
This sequence comes from Aromia moschata, assembly GCA_029963805.1. NCBI lineage: Eukaryota > Metazoa > Arthropoda > Insecta > Coleoptera > Cerambycidae > Aromia > Aromia moschata. Next base: position 93,962 of record JAPWTK010000851.1, read on the forward strand.
GGGCATATGTATATAATATGTATTTAAAAAATGTAATATTTCAAAACCTACAAATTATAAATTTTAGGATTTCTTGTCCACCAAAAATAATTTTAACAAAAAACGCCGATATATTTTTTTCACAAATTGCGATTTTGGGAAAAAATAATTTATTTTCTGAAAACCTGCATAGTAAATATACTTACTATTAAATTACTTATACATACTATTAAAACTATATACTACCAATATACAGTTATGCTATTTTGATAAACAAATTGAAGCTTGCGACAAAAAAATTCGAAAAACGTTTGTCTCACCAGATTTTTTTTTTTTCGTACCACCAAGTGAATACAAAATAGTTTTATACTTGGTTCAGATTGATTGTAGACGTGATTTTTAGAAGTTCTATCTGCAAATGTTATGAAAATCTGAATTGTTGATTCATTCCAGCATTTCTACAGCGAAATTCAGGTTTTTTTCGTAAGTTTCAGTAGAAGATTTTTTGCTATTATAGCCTTCTACTTAGTCTAATAATCACCCTCAAAAATAAGATGTGGGTTTCACGCTCCCATACGAGAATCTCAAATTCCACTAGCCGCCCACTGATTGGTTTGTTCTTGAATCTATCTTGCGGTATACTAGCATAAAAAATATAAAAACTTTTAAAGATCTAGTTAGTTAACTAATAGACCCTGTCTTAACTTCAAAATTATAGGCAAGGTCTTGTATTTTTCATCACTTACTCTAATTTTCACTATCACTACTTGCAGCTGTGTCAGTTAGTATTACTTTCACATTCACGTAGTTGTAGTATGACCAAACATTTTAGTTGCTTGAATAGGTTTATAATTGTAAAAAGGTCAAACTAAATTTGTCATGAAAAAAAAATCTGCTTGTTGCTGTGTCTGCAAATTGACAATGCCTTTGAAGAAAACAATTATAGTATGTAATTCTTTATTGGTAATATTTGTCGTTTAATATTGGACAATTTTTTGTCCAACTTAATCTAGTGTATCGAATAATTTTACAATAAGCGTGTAACCTGCATTACTCCTCGAATGGCACTATTATGTGAACGACCAGAATCGCATAAATCAGATGTTGCGAGTTGTACACATGGACGGTTGGTGGAAAATTCATGATAAACAATTAATAAAGATCATCTGCCCTATGTTTTATTCGCACCTACATCCACGTAGTGGAAGTGGGAGTATAAATGATAAAGGTTATATTGGTCATAAAAATCATAAAGTGTATATGGGTTATAAAAAGCATAAGGATCATACAGGCCATAGGGGTCCAAGAGGCCAATAGACGATTAATAACGTATAGGTTATGATGGCCATACAGGTCATAAACATTACAAAATTCATACGTGTCATAAGGTCATTCTGGTCATAAAGATCATGTATATAGTTCTTAAAGACGACAAAGGCCATACATTTCATAAAGGCTATAAAGGTTAAATCTAAATCAACAAACAACAACAGTTTGACCACAACCGGACACGTTTTTTGTTTCGTCTGTTTCATCTGTCTTAGTTCCAATTTAATTAATTATGAAACAATTGGATAGTAGCAAGTGATTCCTTAGGCTACGCGCTCATTTGAGATTTTTAGTCGCACGATTTTTTGTCGCAATTATAAAACGTAAATCTTTTAATGGGAATGGTTTTGTGGTTTTGAGAGATAAACAGTGTATTGTACAGATGTGCATTTTTTGTTGTTGAAATATCTTATGAAAAGAGTACCGCCAGTGACGTTGATGACTTAGAACGTTTAATATTAGGAGATGAAAATAGAACAACTTTGTATAACAAGTAAACGTTTAAGGTGCCCCAGCAAAGTTTGGGCTATGGTATATCTGGCGATGACCAGGAAGCACGTTCTGTTTATAACAGATATTCTCATTAGACATTGTCAGCTAAGAAAACGTCACCACAACTTGAAGCTACTTGAAACAACCCTTTATAGAGGCCTCCAGCAAAAAGATGAGACCATGCGACATGTATAATGTCACTGATATGCGCTCACAGAACCCAGAATCCATAAGAACGAATAATCCATCCAGAGATGACCATTCTAATAGAGACGAGTGACGAAGTAAGGTGGCATGTGCCTTAATATTTGTATTAAGGATAATTTTTTTAAGGATAAATAAATGGGTCATTGTCATCGTCTTATTTTCAGTTGCATGATGAAAACGCAAAAACTTGTGCTATCTGGTTGATAAATGGGGTTAATGGATTTATTATATTATAAGGAAGATTTTCTTAGTTGTGCTCCAGCAGATATGCCAGCAAACGGCAACTGCGACCGATTTTTGTAAATTCATATACCAGGGTAATGTCATAGTGGGTTCTCAGGAGCAGGGTGTGATAAGCAATAGAGCAATAAAGCAATAGCAAGCAATAAAGCAATAAAGCAATAGAAACGGCATACATTATTGAAAATTAATCGATAATGGAACTTATTATATATTTGTTTATTCAGATCAACAATTGAAAGAATACATTTTAACAATTTAATATTAATAATAATAATAATAGAAAGGAACGAAATGAACCCCGTCCTTTGAAATGTAAAGTGTGTAAGAGTAGAATTTTTGTACTAAACTTCGCCCATAAATAAATACGTTTATTATTATTATGATTATTATTATTAAATTTATCTCCTCTTGGTTGGTCATTACCCTAGTATATGAGTATACAATAATCGGTCGCAGTTGCCGTTTGCTTGCAGATCTGCTGGAGCGCAACTAAGAAAATCTTCCTTATAATATAATAAATCCATTAACCCCATTTATCAACCAGACAGCACAAGTTTTTGCGTTTTCATCATTCAACTGAAAACAAGACGATTTGATGACAATGACCCAAATACAAATGTCTTTATTTATCCTTAAAAAATCCTTAAAATGCTTTTTATAGATTCAAAAAAAGGTTTCCAAATATGTTTCTTCTTAAAAACAGCTTAAATGTTTCCAGTAAAAAAATATACATTAAGTAAAATTTAAAACCACGTTCTTGAACAGCCGAAACGTCCACCCAACAATTATGTCAATGGCTACTGTGTTTCCAAACTGTGCTCACGTAAGGTCACTCGGTGGGCGGCATAATTTATAAGGTCGAGTTCACCGCTAATTGTAAATTTTTACGAAGCAGCGGATAACAAGGTGGTATCCACGGTTACCCCCGCCCCCCCCACCCCTTTAACATGGTCGTGCGCGTTTGAATAACTCGCGTCCTCATCCGTTACCGTGTTTGCTATAAATATCTATTCAGGAAGGAGTTATTTTAAGAAAATGAAGGTGGAGACATGATGAGGAGCGTGCAGGAGTATCAAGTACAATGCGGGCAAGTTGCAAGCTATTGACGATGACAACCTTTGTAACGGGTTCTTGTAGCGTTGACGCCTCTGGAATCACTCGCTAATGAGTAATGAGTCGTGTCGCAACTTGTCGATTTTCAAAAGCGTTACAATAGTGGCGGGCTGCAAACGAGGCTCCTTGTAGGACATGTAGATCTCGAAAGTTGACATCATAATCATACGTATTATTATTAATAATAGGAGAAAAGGAAAAAATATTACTATTAGTTTTGGTAATCTAATTTTGGGATGTCCTAGCTAGAGCATAATTTAAGTACACCGTTTTACTCAAATGAGGTTATGTTGCCATACTGGTTGCCTATCATATGTGACATTTGAGATAAAGAAATTACATTTTTGACAAAAATATCGGAAAATGTTATTAAGAGAAAACGATTTTACACGTGTGCCAAAGTACTTAAATGTGAGTGTCAGAGATAATTTTATTTTTTTTTTATTTTGAAAACGGTGCTCTCAACTTCTCCCACTAATTTCAAACAAATTAAAAAAGATTTCACAAAAACTTTATAGAGAAGCAAATAAGTTCCAAATTATAATAATTTCGCGGCAAAAAATAGCATTTTTACAAATTTTATTTATATACATAAATGTTTAAAAATCCAGTTTTCTATCGAAAGCTTAGACACTAGTTTACGTGTATTACAAAAGATAAATGTACAAATGGTACAAATTATATATTATTATTTACTAGCTGACCCGGCAAACGTTGTTCTGCCATATTGAAAATTTGAAAAAAAAATAGATTTTTTTTTCAACTCGCGGTATGAAATATACTTTACGACCTATTCTCATACCTACCAAATATACATACAAAAATTCATAAAAATCAATACAGGGTAAGTTTTTTAAAATATTGCCGAATGTACAGGGTATTAATATACTTCGTCGTCTACTAACTTTTTATTTTAAATGGCCCTGTATATTTTTTACAAATTAGGAAAGAGCACAAAATTTTTAGTCGAAAACATGTACCATAACCTACTCGTAATCCCTGTAAAAATGTTTGGTGTATTTTTAAAAATTGGCAGATATTAGGGCATGGAAAACCGTAATAACTTTTTGGGTGGGGAGGCTCTCCCACCCAAAAACGGCATTTACGGCATTTCATTTTTGGTGTAAAAACATAAAGTTCTCAATCTCCATACTCTGCACTTAAAATAAATTTGAAAATGACACACCAAGTGACATACTAATACATACTATTGTGCTATTGTGACATACTAATACATACTATTGTGCTACATTTTGCCAATTTCCATTCCAATGTCATTAACGCGATCAGTTTTAAACGCATCAATTTTGAAAATTTGCCATCGAACATGTATATGCGTCAAATCTACATTGAAGTAAAGAAAATCAGCTGCACCATATCCATGTCTTACCGTTGTTGATTAGACTTGTTTTCAGTCCATGTACTTTTGAGAAATAATGCGGTGTTATTCAGTTTAACGAAGTGAAATGTCATTTGTCAAAAACACATTATAGACGACGAGTTAACTGCCTGTCCAGTGGATGGCCATTTAGAGATAGTTAACTAGTATTACTGCAGTTGCATTATATTGATATTCTTTGGAGTCTGGCAAAATGTGAATTCATTTTTCAATTGGAAAGAAATGAAGAGGGGGGCGAAAAGGCCCTCCTTTTCATTTCTTTCCAATATATTGATATTGTACTCCTTACCTTAACTAGGTAGGAGGTAGGTTTAGATAGGTATAATAATTAGATTAATGAACCATGAACTTATATATGTCGTTTTTTTTTTTGGAAAAGAGTGTGTGTGGTTTTTTAAAAACAGTTTTTATAATTGTGAGTCTGATTTGTTTTAATTTTTGCTAATTGTAAATGTGACAATAAATTAAGACTATTGCAACAAATTACGTCGCAATACATTTTTCATTTTTCTGAATACATACATATATATCGACGTTCTATTTTGATATTGTCTGAGAACGACAGACAGTAACAGAAAAACAAGTACAGAATTCTTTGTTTTTGCAAGTTTTTTTTTCAACCCTAAGTTGTTTCAATATGTGCGTATCTGAGTATATAAAATAATTTAATTGAAATAAAGACATTCCTTATGCATACTTCTCCACCTCTAAAAAAATTGAAATAAACAAAGTATCGTCCTGCTTTTTGTAAAAACACAGAGGTAGTTATTTGACAGAGAAAAATAACAAGGAGTACACTTAAAAACACTGAAAATCCATTATTTTCTTTCCTACTTCAAGAATAACTGGGTCCACGAGAACGTTTCATATTTCGAGGCAACTTCTAATTTTACGTAGCGTTTTTTGTTTAGCTTAATTTCAGATAGATACTAAAAGGAGACAAGGGAATAACAACTTGACGTTATGCTTGTTTAAAATACTTTATCTATCAAAAGCTTTATATCTGAATAAGAAATGAAAATCGTGAGCAGTAGCAGGTTGTTACGTGTATCAAAGTCCTCATAGCTTTAAAGATATAATATACCTTAAACTTTAAGGCAATAGGTGAAACAATTATTTAGTTCACATAACTCCTTTATCTCGACAGAGCCAATAAAATGTGTACAATAGATACTTTCTTGTGTCTTTCCCTTCATTTAAAGGTATCAATAACTCACTGCCCTTAAAATGTTCCTTTTCCTTATCTAACGGTCTTATTTTGGTAGTGGTTTTTTCTCCTTACCGCCGATTTTCTACTGCCAGTTTCTAATGTGCTGATTTTTATTCAATAAACATTACATTTTCACCAAGCAATTTATTGTTAATATAAGGAAAATGCTTTTAAGTTAAATAAATATATAAACTAGATTAAATGTTTTATTCATGTTTTGAGAAATGTTTAGGAATATTTCTTGAATACATATTTTTTTATTCTTGTATCATCTACAAAATGTTCATTTTGCTTAAAGATGCAGCTATTGTAAAATCTCAAAATGTTAGGGTGAAATAACAAATCGAATTACTATAATTTTTACAGGTCTCGAAATTTAGAAAAATTACAAATGTAAAAAGACTTGTTTTCGTAAATGTTGTTATTTTTTTTGCTACTACAGCCTTTTACTTAGGTTTTAATTACCTAAGGCTATAAAATACATATACATAAGTCCCATGCTTCTTTATAAAAATACAACTTCAAATTTCACCAGCCGCCACTGCTACAAATAAATAACTATTGTTCTCCAGATTATACTTTCAAAGTATTCACTGTTGCAGGTACAACAGAAATGAGCTCCTGACACAATTTCAGGTTTTGTCCGCAGTTAGGGGTAGAGAAAAAATTGTTGCACAGTAACATTTTTGTTTAGGAATTTACTAATAACACTGATTAGATACAAGAAAGAAATCAACACATATGTACATAGGTCAGTACACCAAGAACGGCTTTGCTTGCGAATTGCCCACAATGAACGTAGTACGAGGTAACAACCATACCTGAGAGATAAATGAGATACCCACAAACAAACAATAATGTACTAAAAATAATGTACTTCTTATTAAAATTGTCAATTAAAAATATTAAAACGAGAATGTACCTCAATTTCAGGTTTTGTCTACTTCGGCCAGGAGCGAAGCTCCTTTTGGTGTACTGACATCGTATTGCTGTACTTACATATATTTATTTACATCACCTTCTTAAATTCACACAGATTTTTGTTCATATAATTTAATATTATTAGGTGTTTTCAATACGAGAATGTTTAACCCTTTAACGTCACAATGGACATTTTTATGACTCCTACTTTCGGCTTATTGTATCTTATTTAAAAAAAAAACTATTAACATAAAAAAATTGCATTTTTATGCAAAAAACATGATTTTTTAGTGATTTTTTTAAACTCAAATTTATCCGACTTTTCACTATGCAATCAACTTTAAATCGTTACAGATCGCGTCATCAATGTCTGATCTTAAAATATCACTGGTTGCGATATTATATACCATCCCATCAAATCCAAAATGGCGGCCGAAACAAAAATTTTTTTCTGAAATATTCAGGAATTTTTTCTCGCAAACCATTAACTTTACGGAAAAAATGATAAGAATAAAAAATATTTAGCACTGATCAAAGAATACGTCAAATTTTCAGAATTTTTTGTGCCATTTTTTGATTTTTTCAAAAATTGGAAAATCAAAAAATTTTAAAATGTCAAAAAAAAATTCTGAGAAAATTCTAGAGTATTCTATGGTCGATTTTAAGCACGTTTTATTCTTATCATTTTTTTGTGACAATTTTTGATTTTTTCGAAAATTAGAATAAAATCAAAAAATTTTAAAATGTCAAAAAAAAATTCTGAGAAAATTCTAGCGTATTCTTTGATCGATTTTAAGCACTTTTTGGTCGATTTTATGTACTGATTGATTTAAGCAAAAATGATAAGAATAAAACGTGCTTAAAATCGACCATAGAATACTCTAGAATTTTCTCAGAATTTTTTTTTGACATTTTAAAATTTTTTTGATTTTCCAATTTTTGAAAAAATCAAAAAAATGGCACAAAAAATTCCTGAAAATTTGACGTATTCTTTGATCAGTGCTAAATATTTTTTATTCTTATCATTTTTTTCCGTAAAGTTAATGGTTTGCGAGAAAAAAATTCCTGAATATTTCAGAAAAAAATTTTGTTTCGGCCGCCATTTTGGATTTGATGGGATGGTATATAATATCGCAACCAGTGACATTTTAAGATCAGACATTGATGACGCGATCTGTAACGATTTAAAGTTGATTGCATAGTGAAAAGTCGGATAAATTTGAGTTTAAAAAAATCACTAAAAAATCATGTTTTTTGCATAAAAAATGCACTTTTTTATGTTAATAGTTTTTTTTTTAAATAAGATACAATAAGCCGAAAGTAGAGTCATAAAAATGTCCATTGTGACGTTAAAGGGTTAAACATTCTCGTATTGAAAACACCTAATAATATTAAATTATATGAACAAAAAATCTGTGTGAATTTAAGGTGATGTAAATAAATATATGTAAGTACAGCAATCCGATGTCAGTACACCAAAAGGAGCTTCGCCCTGGCCGAAGTAGACAAAACCTGAAATTGAGGTACATTCTCGTTTTAATATTTTTAATTGACAATTTTAATAAGAAGTACATTATTTTTAGTACATTATTGTTTGTTTGTGGGTATCTCATTTATCTCTCAGGTATGGTTGTTACCTCGTACTACGTTCATTGTGGGCAAATTCGCAAGCAAAGCCGTTCTTGGTGTACCGACCTATGTACATATGTGTTGATTTCTTTCTTGTATCTAATCAGTGTTATTAGTAAATTCCTAAACAAAAATTGTTACTGTGCAACAATTTTTTCTCTTACCCCTAACTGCGGACAAAACCTGAAATTGTGTCAGGAGCTCATTTCTGTTGTACCTGCAACAGTGAATACTTTGAAAGTATAATCTGGAGAACAATAGTTATTTATTTGTAGCAGTGGCGGCTGGTGAAATTTGAAGTTGTATTTTTATAAAGAAGCATGGGACTTATGTATATGTATTTTATAGCCTTAGGTAATTAAAACCTAAGTAAAAGGCTGTAGTAGCAAAAAAAAATAACAACATTTACGAAAACAAGTCTTTTTACATTAGTAATTTTTCTAAATTTCGAGACCTGTAAAAATTATAGTAATTCGATTTGTTATTTCACCACTAACATTTTGAGATTTTACAATAGCTGCATCTTTTAAGCAAAATGAACATTTTGTAGATGATACAAGAATAAAAAAAATGTATTCAAGAAATATACGCTAGAATTTTCTCAGAATTTTTTTTTGACATTTTAAAATTTTTTGATTTTATTCTAATTTTCGAAAAAAAATCAAAAATTGTCACAAAAAAATTCTGAAAAAACTGTATTCTTTCATCAATTCTAAACATTTTTTTCTTATCATTTTTTCCGTAAAGTTAATGGTTTGCGAGGAAAAAAAATCCTGAATATTTAAAAAAAAAAATTGTTTCGGCTGCCATTTTGGATTTGATGGGTCAATAAATAATATCGCAACCAGTGATATTTTAAGATCAGACATCGAGGATGCGATGTGTTGATCGATGCGATGCGAGGAATGAAGAAAGGATGATGCGAGGAAAGTTGATTGCACAGTGAAAATTATGTTTTTTTTTTGAATAAAAATGCAATTTTTTAATGTTAATATTTTTTTTTTATTTTTTTATGGTCACTATCGGAAAGAGCGTCCTTCAAACTATAAAATTCATTGTATCACGATTTTTTTCCAAGTCGAAAATAAGAGATACAATAAGCCGAAAGTAGGGGTCATAAAAATGTCCATTGTGACGTTAAAGGGTTAAAGGGTTAAAGGGTAATACTTTTAAAACACTACAAGCTACAAATACGCTTTCAAACTTTTTTTGTATTATAAAAATAACGTAAAAATTAATATAGGTTACTGCGCATTCTTATTCAAAGAAATTTATGTTTACATAAACTTTCTCTTTTAAAAATAATGGAGGTTAAAAAAGTATCGAAAGAAGACCAGCTATGGTTAGAATTCCTTTTATATTTAAACTGGTAAATGTACCTACTTTTTTACATGCACTTTCCCCTTTATTTGAGAAATCATCAGTGTATTACTTACTGCTGTAAGAGTTATACTATTAAATCGATTTGACGTCAGTTTTATGTAACTATAGATAGAGGATATCGAAAGAGTTGTAATGTAGATATCGAAATTTTATAGACCTGATATACCCTTATATCTGGATGATCACAGACAAACAAAAATTTGGTTTTTATACACACGTTGCAACTTTGTTGAATATATACATACTCTGTTTACCACATAATACTGTGTTATACAATACTAGGTAACAAAAGATTATATTATAACCAGGGTTCGGAATGTTTGCTATCACGCGTGTTAAACTGCGTTAGACTATCCTGTACTCCCGCACCGGGATGTCGCACTACTGCGCGTACGCGGATCCCGGCTCTTTGTCGGGCAGGGTCAATGCCGTACATAGCACAGGCAAGAAATATAGGCATATATATATATATATATAATTTACAAGGCGCTTAAAAAATACGGTTTATACTTTCATTATCATAGCGTTTTATTGTGCCGACCAGGCGTTATGGCATACATTTCAGACCCCAATTATAACCCTGTTTTCTTTTAAATACTAAGAAAATAGTTTAATATTTGCAATTTTTTTACGTACGTTCATAACATATGTCAACCTTTAACATATTTTACATTACTTTACACAATATTTTTTACACATTATATAACAGTGTTTCCAGTTGTCGACTAACTAAGAACAGTGTTTTTGATAAGTTAAAGCATTTGTTAAAAATACTGTTATTAGTAATCACAAAGTAATTGCGTCATAAAAGTACGCATCTTTGCTTATTATCATTATTACTGTTACTGGTGTTAAGTAATTTTTATTAAGGGGGTATCCTGGTGTAGAAGGCAAAAAGAGGCCGATTTTGTCGATTTTTTTTAGAAAAAAATATTTAATATATATTTTTGCGAATTTGAGCATTTATTGTGCATACATAGAAGTGTTTATATTAATTTTTTTTATTAAATTTTATGCATAAATAAGCAAGTTATAAATAAAAGACGTCAGCGCCAAAAAAAATTGCGGTGTGCAGCGTAGAGCCTTGTTGGATGATCTGAAAAAACAAAAAAAATGTTTATCTTATTGTGAAATATTTTTAATTTTTTTTTTTTTAGATAAAAACGCGATTGAAAAATATCATGTTTTTTTGCGAACATTTTAAACTTATTTTTGTTTATAACTTTTTATAAACAAAATTGTTAATTCTAAGAATACATTCATCAAGTGGCAAATTAAATAACCTTTTATTTAACAAAAAAAATCATATGAATCCATCTGTAAAATTTGGAGTTATCTTGCACACGCGTTTCAAAAACATGGGAAAATGGAGAAAAATGAATTTACAGTTTCCGAACGGGAAAAAAGTAGTAGAAGAGAACATAATTTGACAGCTGACTTGAAAATACGTTTAGAAAGTGTATATACTGTAGATTGAATGTATACAATGCCCTTATAAACACTAGCTGACTGAGTATACTAGTAAAAACCGTTGTGTGGCTCCCCTCTCTAGTTTTACTGTACAGTGCACTCGGGCATACGTACTTCTCGAGCTCATTTTTTATCCGCTAAAATACAAATTCATACTTGGGGCTTTGAGAGCATATTCTACAAGTGGTATACTATAAATTAAGACAAAGAAAAAAAAATTGATTTTTTGAAGCCGGTACACCAGGATTAATTGATTTTTAATACTTTTCTGTGTACCTGTTCGTCTTTTATAAATACATTTTGCAAATAGGTTATATTAGTGATTTATTTGTGTTATATGCATCCGTGTTGGTCTCATTTTATTTGTGTATTGTTATTTTTTGTTATCATTTATGTATGAATCTACTTTCATAATTACTTTCAGTAATTTCTTTATCAAAATGAGAATATTGTTTACAAGTCCAACAAGCGTTTTATTAACGCAAAAAAAAAGTAATTATGAAAGAACGATGTAGTGTCTTAAAAATAATGGAATTAGTTTTTTAGGTTACATAGTTATCGATTAATCAAAGTACACCTACGTACGTCACCTTTCAGGTACCTATTAAGAAATACAAGTTTTCACAAAACGGTTGAATCGATCAGTAATTAATTTACATTTGAGCTTTAAATACTCACATACATATACATAATATACATTCAAGGTCTAAACACTTTCCAACAGCTGTTTTATCACCTTATAGTATTTTACTTTTTAGTAGTTTGTTTAATGAATGAAGTGTATTATAGTGTTTACATTATTTATTCGTTATAAATAGATATTTTAATATATGTACTGTTAATACTGACATTCCTGACCAATGTATGTATGTATTAATTTTATTACCGTTAAAAACCACAAAGCAGTTTTCAAAAAAACTGTATCGTGTTTACAGAATAAGGTCTTAAAAAATTAAAAATTGAATTTTTACGTTTTATGTTTATAGCATGTATCTTTAAAAAATGGAAATATTGGCTACTTATAAGACGCCACCATTAAAAAAGAAAGCAATTTTCAAACCCTTCAAAAAAGATCAAAATGAAATGACCATCTCGAAATTGGCCCACCCTCATAATTTTTTTTGTTTTCAGTAATAAAATAATTAAATCTATATAAATTTGCATTACCGACGTAGTTGTCATTTTTCATTCACTTCCGGTTTAACCGGAAATGGCCATAACTTCCGAATTGTTAATGGCACATCACATTTCTTTTGACGTCTTGGCTAGTTTTAAAATGTCATTCTGAGCACAATGATACCCCCCCTCCATTTGTTGCTTTTTGACACAAATATTTAATTACTTTATTTTTTTAACTACATATTTTTGATCTAGTGGTAATAATGTGCTAAAAAGTTTTAGTTGTCAAATAGAGTCGAATAGATGTCGAAAAATTAATTTATGTAAGTACTACTAATATAGATGCGTTAAAATCAAGCATAATTTTTGTATTTGTATGTCTGATTGCATTTTTCTTGAAAGTAGGCATAGGAGTCTGTGACGTCGAAATGATGAAAAAGCACTGTCTGAAAAAAGTTATGAGTATTACCATTTAAAAAAATTGAGAGGTTATTAAAATTTTTTGAGCAATATTTAAACGCCTAAAATGAGAACTGTCAACAAAAAACAAGATAAAATAAACGTCTGCTTGCTTCAAGTGAAAGGTTTTAATAAACTCTAAGCACTCTAGCTAGATCATAAGATTTAAATTAAAAAAATAAATGATAATTTGTATCAAAACGTGACAAATTACATATCGTTATGCTCAGAATGGCATTTTATATCAAAAAAGGTAAAAATAAATAGGAAATGGAAGTTAGCACCATTTCCATTAAACTGTAAGTGACTAACAGATTATGGAAATGTCAGTAAATGCAGATTTATATCTTATTATCCAGTTCTAATATTTCATTACTTACTTTCTGAAGACAAGAATGTTATGAGGGTGAGTTAGTTTCGAAAATTACCCGGTAAACATGTAGCACTGTATAATCATAAACACTTTTTATATAGGTATATAATTTTCAGTACTTTCCAAAAAATACTAATAGTATGTACTTTACTTTTCTTTTTTCCTTTATATATCCCAAGTGATTTGTAAAATTCTGATTTTTTTTGTATTAAAAACTCGAAATAGACAAGAGTCGATCCGGTCGAGAGACAAAAGTATTCCAAATCAGTATTTGACATTTCATAATTAGTTTTCACCTCTTTGCGGTCAGTACTTATATGGTCAGGCTGATAATGTATACTACGCTAGTAATGACACTAATGACTTGCAACGGCGACACCATTGCAAATACCAATTTGACCAAGGCTCGGAAGCCTTTGGCGAAGACAGGGACGTACTTACAATTTTGATTCTTTACTTCTATACAAAGAAAAGAAATTGTTATGTATTTATTTATGTCGTTGTCAGTAAACAATGCATTTTTAAAATAATCCGTGGTTTTTATGACTGATTTTTTCTCGATAAGCTGATGATTTTCTGATGATGTACGGATCTACCAATTTGAACGCAATTAAGTAGCGATTTTTTAGTTACATATGTTCGAAACGGATAAATACCGGACAAACGAAATTTCCACATCGTTGAATTGGTAGAAGAGGGAAAATTGAGTGCCCTTTGAGTGAAAATTGAGGTCTCTTGTTTTAATCCCATTTGAATTTTTCTTATGGGGATACTTGAAAAACAAGGTGTAAGTATCGTGTCAAACACGAAATCGGGCAAATTCGACAGGTTAGGTCATTCTCAAACTGCAGATGGTCAGCAGTTTGCACATTTGATCCATTAAAATCAAACGAAAAGAGTTATTAGAGTGCCTAGACTCAGCTATCCCATTGAAAAAGAGAAATTCGGCGATGATGGTTTTTTAGATTTTTTCTCTAAAATTTTCCCTACCAACCTCCTACATGTTGATCACCAAATTAATCAGAAAGACCTAAGCATCCATATGGTGCAATAAAAAAAGGTGGTTCCATTAAAAAAAAAACTTTATCTCCCTCCCGCCGCCACTGGTTACATTTTTGAGGATTGGACTTCACCAACATCATGCCTTAAAAAAATTGACCTGACGGAGCGATTTGTTTTTCCAAAAATTGTCATTTTCCGAAATACGCATGACTTTTGAGACACACTGTGTGGTGTCTCAAAATATGGGGATATAATTTATGAATAAGAAAATATTAATAAACAGCAACTCTAGAATATTTATTATAAAAATTCATTCTCAAGATCTGAGTCTGCTGGCGATGAAAAAAGTCTGACCTTTGGTAATGAGTCACCGTAAAAACCGTATATATATATCCTTGTAAAATTAAACATCTGGTTCAGAACCCAGTAGCTATTAAAACAATCTAAACCTGTTTATGTTAAATATATTTCCTAGTGGACAGTCTGCAGTTTATACCTACCTTTTTGCTCAAACTGCATAAGTAATACATAATACTTCGAAAGAACGCTTGAGGTCGCGTAATTGACATTTACACTAAAAAATCGTTAGGAAATGACTTGTCGTCTGACTATTTGTATGAGGCATTGCAAAATTTCCTAGCTTTCCTCATTATTAAAGTATAATGGAGTTTCTCGTCATTCTATGATTTCTTTCTGACCTTCCTTATATCTCCCTTGCTGAAATACGAGTATGTATTGTATTATACAATGGAACAATGAGCCTGCGCGAATAATAAACGAATAAATCACCAAGTTTAAAAAACTCAGTAGCGATGCAACTCATTAATATAGTTTAATTTATCATTTCCTCTGTTCAAGACATTGCACAGATATACACATAATGGTGGGTGGTTATGTGGTATACATGCATACACACATACATACATACATACATACATACATACATACATACATACATACATACATACATACATACATACATACATACATACATACATACATACATACATACATATATCACCTAGTAATAACTGGTACTCTATTAATGGTTTTACAACGAGGAAAACGTTTTAGTAGGCAGCCTTTATAAACGCATATTGTATTATATCTATGTCCCAGCAATAAAGTCGATTAATATATTTTTAAACATTAATAGATATTAATTAATGTCACAGTGAAATCATATCCACACAATATTTCGAGGCAGTTATAAAAGTTCCACGTTCCAAGAACCACATTCCATAAATATTTATTGGTTGTAGATGTAATTTTCTCTTTTAACAATGAATATACAATTAATTCTCATACAGCGTGTCCCAGATGTTGTGCATAACCGCTCGAGAGCGTAAAATATAGATCAAAATAACACTATATGTTCATATAACTTTTTTCTATAGAACACACCCCTATTGAGATATTGGCCCTTAAACCGCAGGGTGGTAACTGCTGATATAAGAGTGGGAAATGTGAAAAAGTAGTATTCAATATTCATTAAACGAAATGACTTAAACCAAAGAAACCATAAACCCAACTTTCAACTTTAAAATAGTTGCAGGTTTGTGAACAAAAATTTACCTTACCATAACCTCAAAACCCCGAGCCCGCGATTTGTGGAGAAGACCGCTTCGAAACCATACATTCTAGAAAACACATACAATCCGATCATACATTTTGGTTCTTGGTTAGATAAAAACCGATTGAAAGCTCCTTTCTTGACCGAGTTAGAAGAATTATTCTTGAAATAATGATAATAATACAAACTTTATATGCGTACACTGTTCTTCTTATCTTACGTACACTATTTTTTAAGGATTTAGGGCTTTTTGATTAATTTGTTATTATCACTTAGGATTTCACTAGTGAGCCGACAGTCTTTTTGGAGTCTTGAGATTTCCGATTTTCGGGTGGGATTTTTAACTTATTTTTACGCTAGCTATATTGCGTACGTATTTCTATATATTTTTTTTGGACACATATGTTAATCAGTAGAGTTCGAAAATGCTCCGTTTGGTTTGAAACCGACAGAGTATTACGTCCTAATTTTCAAAAAAGTGATTCCATCTATTTACAACGAATTTTGGAGGAGACCAACAATTAGCCTTAGAGGTCTCCATATCCGTATACGAGGTGTGTAAATTAAGTAATGAGACTGTTTTTTTTAAATATTATTTTTATTCGAATAGAATTACGTAATTTTTATTACGAATTCAGTATTGTCTCCTTCAAAATTATTTCCTTGGGATGCCACACAGCGCTGGAGACGGTTCATCCATTCCTCACAGCTGTGCTAGAACTCATATACTGGAACAGCCTTCATCTGGTCGGTTATACCAGTTTGAATGTTTTCTATGGTCCCAAAATAACGTCCCTTGAAGTGATTTTTCAATCTCGGGAAGAGAAAAAACTCACAAGAACTCAAGTCAGGCGAATACAGAGGCTGAGGAGGCACTGGCTAAAAACTCGTTTACTGAAATGGCTGTGCGACAAGGAGCATTGTCGTGATGCAACATTCAGTTGTTCATGATGTTTGGTCTCACATGCATGACCCTTTTTCGAAGTTTTTCAAAAACCTCTCTGTAAAAGTGTTGATTTACTGTTTGGCCTGGAGGCACAAACTCTTTGTGGACAATTCCCTGGCTATCAAAAATGCAAATCAGCATGCATTTTATTTTTGACTTGCTCATTCTTGCTCTTTTGGGTTTTGGAGAGCTTGATGTGTGCCATTCCATGCTTTGGCGTTTAGTTTCCAGGTCGTACTCAAATACGCAAGTCTCATCACCAGTAATGAGTTCCATAAAATGGGGATCATTTTCAATCGATTCCAAAAGTCGAGACACCTATCTCTCCTGATGTCCTTTTGTTCATGCGAAAGGTTGTTTGGAACCATTTTTGCGCAGATTTTTCTCATCCCCAATTCGTTAGTCAAAATCTGATGAACAGAGGTGTGATTCAAACATCCTCATCATTTTTGTCGTCAACCGACAATCTGAACGCAAAAGATCCCGTATTCTGTCGACATTTTAATCGGTTCTTGAAGATGAAGGCCTTTCAGTGCGTGGTTCATCTTCAATCGACTGTCTTCCCTCTGAGAATGCCTTAAACCCCCGAAAAACATGGGCTCTTCAAAAAACACTGTCTCCGTAGGCGTGTTGAAGTTTTGCAAAAGTATCCGTTGCGCTGTGTCTGAAGTTTGAAGCAAAACCTGATAGCATACCGTTGCTCAAAGTTAGTGTCACTAATTTTTAAAATGCACTAGAAAAAAAACGGTTTACGAAAACAGTCACAAAGAACAAACAAATGACTCTAACAAGTTCAAACTTGTACTGAAGGTGCATTACCAGTTGCCAGTCTCGTTACTTAAGTTACACACCTCGTATAGGAGTGTCTCTACTAAATGGAACGTTTTAAGATGATAGAATAATTGTTTTCATAACCATAAGCCTGCAGTGAACAACCCTTACGATTTTTCAATCTTAATTTTTAAGTTTTCTCTCAAAAGGTTTTTTCCAAAAAAATTCTTTTTTTTTTTCGAAGTAAATTCATTTTATTTTACATTTTGTTTTATTTTCTATTACAAATCAACTATTTAAATCCTTAAGAAATTCAGTCAAATCTCAAAAGTTATCACAAAGTAGTTATTTATGCTACATGTGTATAAACAACAACAACATTTTTTAAACAACTATTTAAAATCATACGTCATATGTCACAAAATACGAATGTCAGTAATGACTAAAGCCGGCAGATCCGGGCGGCGGGACATAACCATACGCGTCATACTACTTACTACTTGTATGTGCAAAAAACAAAATTCATGAAAACAATAAATTGTTGCAATTTAGAAAGAGATGTGTTAAACTTGTTACTGTTACTTAAACCCTGTTATTTACGTTGAGATATGGCCCGTTGAGATGGCCCGCCGCCCGGATCTGCCGGCTTTAGTAATGACATATACATAGTATAATAGGCATGGTATAATTTTATTTCATGACACATATGTATGTATATCCACTAAAACAAACTGAATTTAAACAAATTAGTACCAATACATGATGAAACCAAAAGAAATCAAGAGTCAAATATACTATAGTTGTGTAAGAAGTGCTCGATTCTTATATAGTTCTATTGTCCTTTTCTTTACGCACTAGTGCAAAAAATAAAACTAGAAATTGTGAAACGTGCGTGAAGGTAGTACTTTAAAAGCGGTTGTAGAAAAAGGATTTATTTAAAAGCTCTTCAGCCCTTTCCGAATTTGAGCAACTTATGTCGGCAGAAAAAGTATTAAGGGACACATTTTTTGTTTTGTGTGTCTTGTATCAAAAAAATACATTTTTCACTATGTCTCAAAAATTAAAAAAAATCCTTAATTTAAACTGAAAAACTAAAATATTGTGCATCAAAAGACTTCATACGGAATATACAGACATCTTTTTTATAGGAATCGAGGGAACCAATTTCCACACATTTTTTATTACCCTGGTCACTAATTTGTACATTATTTTGCAGAATTTGAATAAGCAAGGTTTAAAAGTTTTGAAAACCTGCGCCTATATAGCATTTACTATGTTACACATACTTTGTTATAAAACACAAGTGAATTCTTACTAGTGTTAACTACAGTTGTATTAGCTTAAATTACAATTTAAACCCAAATTTGATATTACTATGTGTTGTCAAAAATATGTTACTATTTATTTTTAAAAAATTTTCTTCCAAAATTACGTAACTCAATGAATATGATTTAAAAGTTACTAACATCTAAAGTTCCATGCAAAGCTGCAAACGGCAGTGAGTATGATAGATTCAGTAGGTATTGCTATCAAGGGCAAATAATAAATAAAGATACATATAAAAATGGCCAGCCACTTTTTTTCTGTTGTATTGTTAAGTTGTTATCAGAATTTCTAAGTACTATTTTACCAACACAATTAAACGAATTATCATAAATGTCAAAGCGGAGAAAGTTATGCGTTACAAAAATGCAAATTGCCGTTGCAGAATAATCTACCTTATAAATACAATTTAACATATCCCAATAGAATTCGTTGGAACTTTTCATAGCATATTATATTTCAGAACTATGACGCAAGAAGTAGGTTTTTCTTTGTTTGTAAACTGAACGTGACAACTTTTTAACAGTCGTTAACCTTAAAAATAGGTATTGCTACTATTATTATCTCGCTAATATGTTGATTAAGCCCCTAGCTATGTATATGTTTTTTTTTTTGCGATATTAATGGATCAGACCCTCATAACACATTATAAACACACATAATTTCCGTAAATACCCAGTATTTTTGTTAACACCCTAACTGTAAAACTACTTTCGAATTAACGATTAATGAATCATTGCATTTTTATGGCGGTTGTAAATTCCTAAATTAATTGTTTAAAAGATTATTTTTTACAAGGTGTTTACGAAAAATCGAGTGCATTTTATAAATGCATTCAATAAGCTATATTATTTCAGAAATAATGCCAACAAAAACAAATTTGTGTGGTTTCTCGGTTACTTTCAGTTACCGTTCAATTGGAAAATCATAGAACATGTGCAATTGTTAATGTCTTACCAAAATGTTTTATAATTTTAACACGATACAAGTCGAACCATACTTTTTTTGACCTACCTACTCCCAAAATACAGGTAGATGAACAGAAAAAAAATAAGAACCACTCTGAACTATTGCCCCCAATAAAAAAAATGCATAAATAAAAACCCACGTATTTAGTACCAGTTAATTTTGAAACTTTCAGCAGTTACTGCCTTATCCATCAACTAAGGAATTACAAGAAGTATAGAAAATAGTGGATATGAAACACAACAAATGAAAAGAATACCGGCTATTGACTCAAGAAAATTGTTCGGGTATTGCCTCTCCTCAGTGCAGTACAACTTGCTTATACCCAGTGGCGGCTGGTGATAAAGGGCACAGGGGCACGTGCCCAGCCCAAATTTCAATTGAAAATATTTCTTTTGTGTTAATTTACTATTTACTGTTATGTTGTTACTATTTAATGTTAATGTTTACTGTTACAATAATATAAATTAATTGTATACGACAAACTATTCATATCCTAATTATTTATTATTCCTTTTATACCACAAATAATGATTTTTATCACATATATATGACAGAATATCGATCGAGCACTGAGCCACCGTAGTCTGAATTCCTCGCATTTCGCGCGCGTGGGCGAGGACACACAGTTTCCCAGCCCTCGTTTTTAATCGGGCTTTTTCGGTGACTGGTAAAGTTTGGAGACGATTGCAGCAGACAGACGTCGTTAAATCGTTCGAAAATCATCTGAACGAGTCACACTTGTTGAGTTACCTTTTTTTAGTGATTGTTTATTTTCTTCGCTGAGAACTGTGTTTTTACTATTTTTGATTGTGAAACGTTTAAAAATGAATTTGGTGGACTTTTTATTGACTAATAAAGATATTACATACCAGATCCGAACGGAAATTAAACGGTTAGGAAGGCCGATACCCGATTTGATTATTTCCAAAACAGACGTAGGAAAATCGCGAAATTATTCACGAAATTTTAATAGTAGTATCTACGACAGATTTAAGTGGTTATGTGGGTGTCCTAAAAGAAACAAACTGGTTTGTTTTATTTGTTTAGTGATGGGTGGCAACCAAAGTGCATGGACTCAAGAAGGGGTGAGTGATTTAAAACATTTAAATGAACGAGCTAAGAAACATGCTAGCTACAATGAAAAACATTTACATAACATCTTAGATTTTAGTGTGTTGGGAAAGGTAGACATAACGCAACAGTTTGATAGTGCGTATCGTGAAAATTAAGATATCACAATGAAAATGTGGATAAAAACATATTTTAAACCAAATAATTATTTTGATGTTTCGTTTCGATGAATATTTAAACAATCAATTTTAATTGAAACAACTATAGAATCTTCTGCCGGAAACCTTATATAATAGCTAAATATTTATTTTACAATTTTAGACCTAATTGTTGAACTAGGAGAGCACTTTTTGGGAGCTGGGGTCACATTGACCCCATATGACCATAATGCGATTCTACTGAAGTGTGACCAATTGGGGTAAAAATGAAACTTATAAAATTAGTTGTAAATATACATACTTAAAAATTACAACTATCTAATAGGTCGTTCAACATATACCGAAGAACAAAAAAATACAACGCTTTGTAAAAAGCGTTGTATTTTTACATTCAATGCAAAAAAAAATAATGAGTTGGTCCAGCACAATTGGAATACTCTCAAACTCTCCGAGATATGGATCGAATCAGATGATCTATGTTTCTTGTGGCAAGGTGGCCCAGCGCGTAATCTACGGCGACAATACTATAGGCGATAAATCTGGCGACCTTGAAGGCCAGTCGAGTATCACTATGCCAGAATCTCCTAAAAACTGTTGGGTTTGACGAGCCGTATGACATGACGTATATGACGTATATTTCGGTGACATAAAATGCTGCATTTAAATTGTGCCTGATAAATATTAGGATTGATCTCCTTCCTATGCATATAGCCCGTCACACCATAGTGCCTAAAGCAATGGCTATAATATGTCGTTCTAACGTGAAAGTTTTTAGCATTCCTCCCCGAAAACGAGTGCCAAGTCTAATCCTACACCATTCTAAGCGAATAGCGTTGTGGTTGGCAGTAAGAGTACCCAAAAAGTGTAAAAATGTCGATTAACAGTAATCCTTGAAACCCTCTGCCTGTAGCTCCACCAAAAGTATCACGCACTTTTCACGATATTTTTATGTCGGTTTCGACAACAAGGAGTTCAATATACCTTTCATGTCCTAGAACCATCAGAACTTCGCATACTTGCATAATTCTGATCTTCAATTCTCATAACCGTAGAACCTGTTTTGCCCAATTTCATAGAAATTAAAATCCACTTCTCTCCGACCAATGATTTGCCCCTTTTTAAGTTCGGATAAATTGTATTATATGACGTGGTGCACGAACTAAAGGCATTCAAACACTTTTAACATTCGATTAAAAAAATACTGTGTAACTGATAAAATGATAAATCCATACAAAAAATACCTGATAATTCGATACAAACATCATTTCTTCTAGCGTTTATTTTGATACTCCTGTGCATTCGCATACATGATAAATCAGGTTATCAATTTTGTTGTTGAACACTGCTGTCAAAGACAAACTATACAATAAATACAATTGCTCACGAAAGTCTAAATACACCCTATAAATATGCTGGATCAAAGAGTTAGTAAAATAGTTAGAATACGGGATTGCCAGTAATATAATAGTTTTATATTAAAACAAATTTTAATACCATAAAATTGACAAAAAGTTCAATAATTTATATAGAATAACAAAATATTTAAAGAAAACTGCCACGCAATCTCACGAAAATTTACATACATGATGTTAAATGGCAGTGCGATTGTGAATAATTTCGGTTATTTCCAGAAACATCTATAGTGCAGGACGTGTATAGTGTGTGTGTTGCGCATATATAGTTATTACGTAAATCTGTAAAATGAGTGCGAAAATAACGAAGAGAAAAGAAATATCCACTGACATTAGGGAACTGGTAGTGAAACTCAGAGATGAAGGCAAGTCTTTGGGCGAAATCACGAAAACATTAAAAATACCACGATCTTCTGTACAGACAGTGTTACGCAATTGGGCTGCAACGGGTTCACTAAACACAAAACTCCTTAGTGAACGTGCTTCTCTATTAACACAGAGGAAACAGAGGAAAATTGTGAACCGCATTAAGGCTGAACCCCAAACAAGTGCCGTGAAAATATCATAAGATATCACAGCAAACTATGGAAAAGCCGTCCATGCCATGTCCACGAATGTGTCCCTCGAGTGCTACGAAAAAACAATTATCATGCATACATGATAAATCGCGAGAGGGAAATCTTACATCAGTGAAGTAAACCTCGAAAGACTCGACTTTGCCCGTAAATATGAAAATGAGGATCCAACGTTTTGGGAAAAAGAACTTCTGTAAAAAGAAATTTTTTCCCTAAACGTTAGACTTTCACTACCAGTTCCCTAATGTCAGTGGATATTTCTTTTCTCTTCGTTATTTTCGCACTCATTTTACAGATTTACGTAATAACTATATATGGGCAACACACACACACACTATACATGTCCTGCACTATAGATGTTTCTGGAAATAAACGAAATTATTCACAATCGCACTGCCATTTAAAGTCATGTTATGTAAATTTTCGTGAGATTCCGTGGCAGTTTTCTTTAAATATTTTGTTATCCTATATAAATGATCGAACTTTTTGTCAATTTTATGGTATTAAAATTTGTTTTAATATAAAACTATTATATTACTGGCAATCCCGAATTCTAACTATTTTACTAACTCTTTGATCCAGCATATTTATAGGGTGTATTTAGACTTTCGTGAGCAACTGTATTTATTGTATGGTTTGTCTTTGACAGCAGTCTTCAACAACAAAATTGATAACCTGATTTATCATGTATGCGAATGCACGGGAGTATATGTTCAGCTTGATAGCCTGTACACTGTCTATGGCATTTTTTTAATTCTCCAGTATATTAGGTACGTATGTATTTCATACGTAGTTCTGAAAAAATATATATAATAGGAACTACGTCTCTCAAACAAGGGAGCTGCATATTGGTTTATTAATAATTCATTTTGACTAAAAATGCGGTTCACTATTATAAAACACCATCTTAAGCCACCAGACGCATTCCAGTACCAGTTTGTGTTTCCGGAGGCGACGAAACGAAAACCCACCTGAACGTATTGAAGCAATATTTGAACAGAACAGTTACCACACGGACCCTAGTAGAATTAAGTAAACTTGAACGACTTGACATGGTATTTCTATGGCATGATTTTTTCAACGTTCTGACGACCGAGTTATTATTAGCTGGTCAGTAGATATCATATTATTAATACATATTAATGTCGAGTAAAGTTCAAAGTGCATTTCATTGCAAACCACTACCTACAAGGTTACTCAACCTTATATATACAATGTGTCTTAGATCATGTGGGCAATCTCTCAAAGCAAAAAGTTTGGTTGAAATAACCCTACGTAAATATTCACAGAGCTCTATAACATATAGTGGTAAATGCCGTTTTTGTTGTACTATTGTATTGCTTGACGTACTTTTATGAAAGTTGACTTAGTCAACAAAATACTAGCAAACAAAGCCCTTTAAGTTCACATAAGAATTATTTTAATAGCTAGTACCTTTGATGTTCCCGTCCTGATGTGTCCGTCCTTCCAATTCCTTAGGTATTAATAAGAATGAAAGGCGATCTTTGTTAATTAAATGTACCGTTTTTAACGAAAATGTAATTTATATTATCGCACAATACCCATATCAATCCCCAAAAATGCGGGCAAAGTATAACCTTTACCTGCCAAACATTCAGAAGTAAATAAATACAGTTTATTTGTTAATGTAATATTAGTGACCTGTTGTTGAAAATTGTTGTTAACTAATGGAAAACGTCAAATATTTCAAAAAAAAAAACTTTTCAATTGGTCAACAAATACAGCAACGGACTTTTGAAGTAATCGATAACCAGCAACTGCAGCAGCAATGCAGCAAATCAACGTGGACTAAGAGGCACTCAGCAAACAGTATTACATTTTGAGTCGTCTTATAGCATGGACGATAATAGAGAGTGCTGAGGATGAAACAAAAATTTGCGAAAAGTCGCGTCAACCAATTGAAAAGTCGTTTTTTTTTTTAATTTGATCTTACTTCCCACTACTTAAAAAAGTTGTATGCAAAGTAGGCACTAATACTACATTAACAATTAAAAACCATTGGGCATCACTGTGGACTCATTCGTTAACCAGCATGACATTTTTATGAACATACTTCGTGTGCAACTTGCGAAAAATTTGCGACACGTCGACCAACCGTGACATATTACCATTTTTTTGGAAATAAACTGCTCATCAAAATGTGCGTAATACTTTTTAGATTAGCGCCATCTGTGTTCTATTCGAGTTAGAGATTTACGGTTTTTAATTTTCGGTAGACTATAGGGTTGGTTTTAGTGCCCCGAAGTCAGTACGCTGTGACTTAAACGGTTGCCATCCAGACCCCAAAAAGCAACCCCATGTCGAAATTTGCATTCGCAAGATTTTGACGGCAATTTCGGAGACCTACAGGATCGACTAAGAAGGACGTTGTCGGGTAAAAACTCCATCCCGGCTCCCATTAAGACCTCCTCAAGAAGTTCTGTGTATTTAGTCGCTGTCCCATCTATTCAACCCATTTCCAGACTCCCCTAAGCCACCCCTTTGCATTACGCAGGATTTTGCGTGGTTTGACCTGTGTTGGGCGAATCCATTATCCTAATGCTGCCTAATAAATTAGTGTGGGGTGCCATAACTCACTTTCACCCGGTGACAACTCAAACACTCCTCCAGGTCACATCCACACCGACCCCCACTCACCCCCTCTAGTTCCGCCCCTGTAGAAGGCTGCGTGGGATGTCATTTTATATCGAATGCATATCACGGCATTACTTGATGGCTCTCGAAGTTGGCGGAACACACTGCGGACAACTAATTGATCGCCAAAAGTTATATTCCAACTCCAACCCACCACCTGAAAATTAGCCGCCCTAAGGGATTGTAAGCAGTTCTTGATGCGTGGGGTGACACAGAAAGCTTTCCTGCGTAAACGCAAAGGGGTGGTTTAGGGGGTCTGGAAATGAATTGAAGAAATGGGACAACGACCAAATACACGAAACGTATCGAGGAGGTCTTAATGTGACACAGAAAGCTTTCCTGAGAATGCATGAATTCTTTTTTGGCACACCCAGAGTCGTCCGTCTCCTTCAGATCCTGTTTTGCGTCACATCACCCTCTTTTTTTTGACCACTTCCAACAAATTTTTGAGTGGATGAAAATTCCTGAAAGAGGACTCGTTAGGTAGGCGAAACCTTCCTTTGCACTTATGTGAATCGACAGTCGCCAAATTCGCGAGAGATGCTTGGTACGTGTTCACTGTGACTTGGGCTCATGAACCCTGTTTTCGAATGGCCTAGCACATACGAGGCAGACCTCCCAAACACCACCTTTTTCTATTAATTTTACGAGCGAGAACAATTTTGGGTGGCCTACCTCGCAGGCGCTAACCCAGTCGAGGCTTGATGAACACAAGCCACAGTGAATACTTGCCGCGCGTACCAAGTATCTCTAGCCAATTTCGCGATTGTCGATCACACAAGTGCAAAGGAAAGTTCCGCCTACCTAACAAGCCTTCTTTCTGAAATATTCACCGACTCAAAAAATTTTGGAGGAGTCAAAAAAAGAGGACGATGGAACAGAACGCAAAAGAGGATTTGAAGGAGACAAACGATTCTAGGTGGGTCTAAAAGGGTTCAAGCATCCTCAAGAAGGTTCTCAGAGTCACCCGACGTATTAAAATCTACTTACGACTCCTGAGCGCAGTAAATATTCAGAGGGGTGGGTTGGAGATGGAATATCACATTTGGCGCACAGTCGGCCGTTCCCAGTGGGTCTCGTCAACTTCATGAGCCTTCAAGTAATGCCATGACATGTATTCGAGACGCAAATACATCCGACGTAGTAGTGTAGTCCTTTCTACAGAGACGGAACTAGAGGAGGTCGGTGGGGGATTGGAGTAGGTGTGGCTTGGAGGAGTGCTTAGGTTGTTAAAGGGTAAAAGCGAGTTGTGGCACCCCACACTAATTTATTAGGTAGCATTAAGATCAATGGATTCGCCCAACAGAGGTCAAACCACGCAAAAGCCCTGCGTAAATGCAAAGGGGTGGCTTAGGGGGTCTGGAAATGAATTGAAGAAATGGGACAACGACCAAATACACGAAACTTATCGAGGAGGTCTTTTTTATTGTGAACCTGGATGTAGTTTTTACCCGACAGCGTCCTTCTTATCCATCCTGTTTGTCTCTATTCTATGCTTGCGAATTCAATTTGCGACATGGGGTTACCTTTTGGGGTGTGGACGGTGAACCGTTTAAGTCAGAACATAGCGCATTTGGGGCATTCAAACCAACCCTATAGGCTACCGAAAATTAAAAACCGCAAGTCTCTATCTCGAATAGAACGCAAATGGCGATAATCTAAAAATGTTACACAAATTTTGAGGAGCAGTTTACTTGGCCTCTTCCCACTAGGTAACAACAGTTGAATACAGTTTGTGTTACTAACCTACCCTACTGTTTTATACAATCGTAAAGGACACATCTATGTCATCTTTATCAGTTATGATCCTAAAACACACTGTATTAGTCAACGATCACATATCGTAATGTAATATTCACTTACACGTTCTCATACCTCAAAAAATATACCGTTTCCGAATGCGGAACGCAGAACGTTTGCAAAACTACGTGCAACACAAATGCATTTTCTAATTATGCGTAACGCCTCTTCTTATTGAATAATAGATTGCAACGTGGCGCGCAACACACGGCTGGGAACCAGTTAGAATCGTTGGCTTAAATAATTCCGTGTAGAAAATTACCTAATTCAGGATTAGCCGTAAACTATTCAACGAGTCCTAAACCGATTACCGAGCTGGCATGTTTCAATGTCAGAATGATTGCTGACTTTTTCCGAGACATATTAACTACACAATTCTATTTACAGTAAAGAATAGTGTACAGTTATACCTAATTCGTTGGCAGGAAAGATTTAATAAGATAATTAACCGCAAATTGTTGTTCTCGATGGGCACGCATTTGTTAACCAAAGTATCCGAAGTGACAACTAAATTACCAGAACTGTTAAGTGTTTGATGATGATGAGAAAATATGTTTTTTTTACATTCCTTAGAATAGGAGTTTATGATAATACTTGTGGTGTGTAAGTGTACGTTCCATAGTGTTAACCCCACCAACAAAATAAAATCATATATTCTTTTGTTATATTCATTTCATATTTTTTCATATTAATACATACATACATGGTGTTCCAAAACTCTACTGCCAAACAGAAACCTCAGACATTAGACGTGATTTTACTTCATATCGATTTAACCTAATTTACTTCCAAAAATACTTAAAAAGAGAACTAGAGCGCTTTGAAGATGACACGTTCAAGTTACTTTTATTTAAAATAATTAAACATCCATTACTCAAAAGGGTCAAAATTGACACAATGAGTTAGTTTCTAATACCAAATTGACCACTGTAAATAATATTTCTCTATTAAAATCAGAAGCGTTCCACTTATCTTATAAATATCTGTAGAGGCCTACAGATATTTTGAATTAAAATATTAATTTGTTACATATATTTTTTACATTCTAATTTTTTACATTCTAATTTTTTTACTTCAAATTTGGATAATCTGAGGTGTAAGAATAATGTGCTCTTGTTTGAAATCGCTTCGGTGCACCCTTTTCGAGGAAAAAATCAATTTAAATTGTTTGTGCTGTTGCATAAAATAACGTTTGACAGCTAAATTATCTAAATTTGGCTTCTATAGATCAAAAATCATACATACTTCTCAGATGCTACTCATTTCAAGCAATTATAGCATGATTTCTAATTTAACAAATTTAGATTTTATTTTTGCAAAACAAAAACAACGATTTTCAATTAATAAAAAAAAAAACAAAACAACAGGAACAACAGACCGAATTTTATAACAAAATTTATTACAGAAAAATTTACAAACAAAGAATACATTAGATACATACACGTACTTATTGTTTTCTATAAAGACCGCCCTCATTCTTGCAAAAATATGACATGACATTTTTAATTAGATGCAAGATGCAAACATTTAATAGTTTGGTGCTCTAGAAATTGTGATTTTAGAAGACTGTACAAAAATTATTAATTGCTTGTAACGAATACCATATTTATGGCATCTCTTGGATTTGGTAGTGGTAGCTTAGTCATTGTACCAGTAAAAAGTCTTTAAGTAACGGCTTTTTGAGATATTTAAAAAAAAATATTTGATGGCGCCATACTCGACAAGTTCTACCCCTTAGGAAGCATTTTTGGATCGAGGTGAAATTAAGTTAAATCGACATAAAGTCACGTTTAGTAACTGGAGTTTTCATTTGGAAGGAGCGGTTTTGGACAGCCTGTATCTTCACTATACTTTTTTCTACTAAAACATTGTGAAGAAGTAATTTCGTACAAAACGTTTTTAAATATTTGGGGTCCCTTTTGAATTTCATATTTCAACAACCAATGATTTGTTACTGTTAGAATTATATAGTATACAAAAAAGCGACATAGAGTGGTTTTGTTCTAAAATTTTATTTAGAAATGATGGAAATTGAAGAAAGTATAATACTTACATCAATTTCAGGAATTGACAATGACAGGATCATTTGATTTGATGCTGTCCAAAAGTCAAGAGAACAGCATGGACTTTTATGAAGAAAATTTACGGAAAATATTTTTTTTTAAGTAAAAACACAGATGTGGGAATTGTTTACTCTTTCGTACCATCATTTTATAACTGCACGTTTTATCAAATTTTTACAATTTGAGATTCATAAAAAAACACAATAAAAAATAATCCATATACATTTTGTCATGTATTTTAACTGATTTTGTAAACCACTAGTTACCAAAAAGCTAAAAATCAACTTAATTCAATCTACCATCTCAGTGTAAAATATTTACCACAAATTCTGAACCAACCGACTTTTTATTTGTTTGCGCTGTTTTATTTTTTCCAGTGAAGCCGAGCAAATAACTTAACACATAAAGTATATTAGAAGATATTTGTATGCTTATTAGATTTCAATTATAGCGATTAATTGTTTCACATTAACCTTGAAATCTTGTTTTATTAGGTATTCTATTTATTTATTTATTTTTAGTTGTGGATTGTAATAATAATTGTTATTGTTAAACCCTATAATAAATAAATAAAAGTAAACGAAAATAAGTATACCAACACTTTTATTAAACTTAGTATGAAATTTAATACATCTTTTAAGTAATATGTTTCAAAAAAAAAGTCTAACAGATACTATTTACTGTGATGTTACAGTCTAATCATCTCATTCTCAGTCATGATTATGATCTGGAAGTGTGTGCCGCAACGCAGGGCTCGGCACTCTAAAATTTATGATAATGAAAGTATAAACCGTATTTTTAAAGCGCCTTGTACAATATACACGGTGGAGACTTTAACTGGAATATATTCGCTAGCGGGGTGGTGAATGATTTTTCAAAAAATTCCCGAGACACGTCAACTTTCAAATGTATTTACCTACATTTTGCAAGTAATGTGAAAAATATAGCCCTTCAGGGGTGGCTGAAACCAATCTTCGACATGGTTTTTTCAAATGCAACCCTATGGCTTGTGACCCCTCATTGTAAAGCTGGTGGAAAGAGAAATCCAACGCACTGATCAAATTTTAATGTTTAGTATGTTTGTAGGGTTGCATACAATTAAAACGTAATTTTATAGTTTAATTTATTTTTAACGCAACAATTTCGTACTCAAAATGTGTGTTGTTTAGTTTTGGAATGTAAACCTTACTTTTCATATGTCCCCACAAAAAATTCCAAGCAATTTTTGCCACAACTGATATTTGTTATTTTTTGCTAGTGTTTTTACACGGCCGCAAAGAATAATTTAGTTTGTATGCTGTATTCAGAGTTTGAAACGAAGTGTTATTTCAAATTGGTGAAAATGTCTTATTTAACTGAATCACTAAAAATCGAAATTTTGATGATGATTGCATATGGTGATAGGGCGCGAACTCAATGCGAAGTTGTTCGCTTGTTTCGAGAAACGCATCCTGACTTGCCACCACTAAATCAAGGTACCATTAGTAAAATTGAGGCACAATATCGAGAGTTGGGTCATGTCAGGAAAGTACCGAGTAAGAGGCAGGCTGTTGTTCATGACGACACGAAGTTGAATTTGTTGCTTGCTCTAGAAGAAAATCCAATCACTCCAGCCCGTCAACTGGCCCGTGATAGTAATTTTAATCACAAAACAGTTTTAAAAATACTTAAATATGAGAAAAAACGCCCATATAAAATGCAAGCTGTTCAAGAGCTACTTGAAGATGATCCAGATCGACGAGTGGAATTTTGCGATTTATTGATGACTTGTATTGATCAAAATCAGTTATCTTTAGAGTGGATAGTTTTCTCTGACGAGGCGACTTTTACATTAAATGGGCACGTAAATCGCCAAAATTGTCGTTCCTGGGCTGAAGAGAACCCCAATTGGATGAGGGAACTTCATACTCAGCG
This sequence comes from Aromia moschata, assembly GCA_029963805.1. Lineage (NCBI taxonomy): Eukaryota > Metazoa > Arthropoda > Insecta > Coleoptera > Cerambycidae > Aromia > Aromia moschata. The sequence goes on from JAPWTK010000851.1 coordinate 125,520, forward strand.
CCCACAGAAAACTAATTGTGGGCCGGAATAATACAAGATAGAATTGTAGGACCATTTTTCTTTGATGACACTCTTAATGAAGCAAGATACTTGCGTTTACTCCAGCACGAACTAACGCCAGTGCTATGTCATTTATTTCCAAACCCCTTAAACCCTAACTTGACCGACGAGAGGTTATGGTTTCAGCAAGATGGGGCCCCACCACACTATGCTGCTATTGTTCGTCAGTATCTGGACAGAATATTTCCCGGTAGGTGGATTGGGGAGGCGAGGGTAATATTGAGTGGCCAGCAAGATCTCCAGATCTTACACCACTGGATTTCTTTTTGTGGGGACATCTTAAAAGTAGGGTTTACATTCAGAAACCCAACAACATAGCAGATCTGCAGGAAAGGATAAGAGAGGAAATCGGAAAAATAACACCGCAAATGTTGCATAATGTAAGGGACGAAACCTACCACAGACTGGGACGCTGCCAACAAGTGAATGGTGCACATTTTGAACAATTGTTACGTTGAAAATAAATTTAATTTTTAAATTGTTTTAATTGTATGCAACCCTACAAACATACTAAAAATTAAAATTTGATCAGTGCGTTGGATTCCTCTTTCCACCAGCTTTACAATGAGGGGTCACAAGCCATAGGGTTGCATTTGAAAAAAATCATGTCGAGGGTGGTTTTCATCCACCCCTGGAAGGGCTATATTTTTCATATTACTTGCAAAATGTAGGTAAATACATTTAAAAGTTGACGTGTCTCGGGAATTTTTTTGAAAAATAACTCACCACCCCGCTAGCGAATATATTACAGTTAAGGTCTCCACCGTGTATACGCGTGTATTTGTTGCCCGCGCTACGTACGGCATTGGCCCTTCCCGATAACGCTCCAAAACCCGCATATGCGCAGTAGTACGTCATCCCGGCGCAGGAGAGCAGGATATTCTACGGCAGTTTAATAACACGCGAGATGGCAAACATTCCGAACCCTAATCATGATTGATTCTTGTTTTAAGTAGGTACATAATCGTATCAATCAAACAAGAAGTCTAGAACTAAGGAGACCGAACTGCGGCTTTCGCTGTATAACGCGACGGGCTCGAATATGTCCGCCTCCAGAGGCGCTGTAAACAGTTGTGTACTCTGGTTTCTGCGGTATATAAACATATATCTATAAGTATACCGTGGTTTTCTACTCATATGTGTGCATTAGAGGTTAGAGTCCGTGTGAATGTCCGTGGTGCGAATACATTTGACAGACGCTCGATATTTTTCGTTAATTTGTTGTTGTTGAATATTATATTGAATCTACACAAGTAATATCTTTGCAATTACAAATTTTCGCAATGATCAATATGAAAATGTACTCAAAATATTTCATGTTACGTGCTTCAACGTTAACAATACAACAAAGTAAAATATTTCGTTTCATACATACATCAGTAATTTGAAAAAATTGCCGGTTATTCGGACCGCTTATGCGATATCACACAATGCAACACAGCACTTTTGAATCATATTTATTTTTGTATATATTTTTGTTAAAGCCAAACGGCATGTAAGCACCCACTTTGACAGCTTAATGATAAACGGCATCTAAATCATAACATGGTTTTCTATGATAAACATTCACACGTGGACCGCTGCTCATCACGTGACTCGAGTACATTACTGTTTACAGCGCCTCCTGGAGGCGGACAGATTTGATCCATAGATACCGAACGAGTTCGGTCTCCTTAATTTCTAGTCTTCTTGCAATCAAATAACAAAACGTGTCAAAAAATTATAAACAAAAGAAATAAATACCGGAAACAAGTTTCCAGCAATGTGTAAAAATCGATTCGCTATGTCATATACATTATGTACGTAGATGTTCTGCTGCAAAGCATCCATTAAAAAAATCATTAATTCAGTCGTCATTGAAAAAAAAAAAACATTTATCTAGAAAATTTCAATTTTATAAGCCTTTTTGCTTTGGATAACAATCAAATTTAAATAAATTTAATAACTAACTAGGCTGTGTTTTATAACATTTTGGCAAATTATAGAACACAATTTGGTACAATTTGATAAATTATAATAGAGTACAATTACAATTTGACAAAGTATTAAGCTAAAATCGACATTAACACATTATTTTATTTTTCAGGTGAGTCAGCAGAAAACGGAGTACCAAAAGATAACGTAAGAAGACTTTTTTATGCACAAGATAAAACGTATTGCTTTCTAATACCAATTAATTAGAATCTATATCTAATTTTAAAAACGCTTCTTACTTTCTAATAACTTAAAATTTTTCCAACACAGTTATTGTAGTGGACACGGGGTAGTTTATAATACGTCAGCGTAATGAACAAGCAATATTATGATAATAAAAACGAAACAGTAATGAAAAACACTTAATAAATGTCAGCTGTCACAAATGTCACAATATTTTGTTTGTATGTGACATTGTTTATATTTTTATAAAATATCTAGCGTCAACTTAATTTCCCAGCCCCAACAAGGTATATCTATCTCGCAAGTTTTCCTACTCACTAAGTTTTGTCCTTTTTGGTCATTCGCCTGTGTCAGCCAATGAGGGCTACCGTTTTTGTACTCACCAGTTGGCGTCACTGCCGAGTAAGGTCCTGAAGTATAGCTGTCAAAGTTTGTTACTGCGGGCGCCAAAACAAAGTTTACATTTAAAACATATTTAATACCTTAAAACCTAATCTACCGTAAAAATATCGAGTATGCCGCAGTGTTGCGCAGTCCCGTGTGTTCGGAAAAAGGAGGACATAAGTTTCCGGAGGATAAAACTGTCGCAAAGCAGTGGTTATTAGCGATTCGCAGGGACAACTATACCCCTTCAAAACATTCGCGTGTTTGTAAAAAACATTACAACCCTGACGATTATGCGTTACCTAAATAACCAAATACAGAAAATCGTAAGTAATAATCTTTCTTATTCCTAGATAATATTACGTTCATCCTTGCTTCAGACACTTGATTTACCCTGACCTTGATAACTGCAACTTTTACATACTTTCATGTCTTGTAATCTTTTGTTGAAACTTTTTCAGCTACTCCTAAATTAAACCAAAAGCGGTGCCTAGTCGATAGCCGGAAATTGTCGCTTATCGGTGGTGTATATTCTCGGACCTCACGCTACACTAGCGCCTCTAGCGGCGAAGTTATACGCGATAGCCTCATTGAGTCGTGTCGATATTGTAAGACTCTAAAATCAGTCCAGTAGGCAGAGACTTTTATATGTTCTTGAAACATATAGGGCTAGTTTTGACGGTGTCCTATGTATTTTTTTTTTGCGTAGAATACAATGCGCGGAGTCTGTAGAGCTGAAACCGTTCGCTAATTTTTTAAATTAACAGTTTGTGAAAAAAAGTCTTTTTTTCACATTTTCGCTTATATCTCCGTTCCTTGGCATATTTTATATGGCATATGCATTTAAGAAGTTATAGCCTACTGAATTTACAAAAATTTTAAACCAAACCCGAAGTCTCCAAGTGCTATTGTGAACTTGCAAATGACTGCTGAAGTTGAAAAAGTGCCTTTTTTACTTCGAAAGTAGAGCGACTATGTTCATGAAATTGTAGAAGTGCCGCTTCGAAATTGTCGGAATTGTGACTATAACATCTTGAAAGTACGCTTCAAGGCGCGTATTTAAAAAAAATGGGCGTCAAGATATTATAGTCACAATTCCGAGAATTTCGAAGCGGCAAAGCTAAAAACAATATATACGTCGTGACAAAGGTAGTCGTGTAGAAAACGTTATAAAATTGGCCCAAATTAATATTTTTCAAAATCTCAAAAAGTCTCGCAAACTTGAAGATATTTATAATTTTTCTAGCCCAACCCAGTCAATATAGTACAATAAACAAAGGAATGGCGTCATTGTTAATTAAGGCTTGCAAAAAAATTCGATCGTTAATTAGGTACTCGAAAAGTTATTAACGGAACGAGCTGCATTTTTTTTGTAACTTCATACTACAAATAGCAGTCCCTCCATTTCATGATCATAGTCACCCTACTAAAAAAATAGGAAAAAAGCACTTTTCAACTTCAGCAGCCATTTTCTTTAACAATAGCACTTGGAGACTTCGGGTTGGGCTTAAATTTTTGGAAATTCAATAGGCTACAACTTCTTATATGCATATGCTATATAAAATTTGCTAAGGAACGGAGATATAAGCGGAAAATGTGAAAAAAAGACGTTTTTTTTTTCACAAATTGTTAATTTACAAAATTAGCGGACGCAAACTACGCAAAAAAATACATCGGGAACCGTCAAAACTAGCCCTTATGTTTCAAGAAGACTTTTTGATGATTTTAGCTCCCTGCCTACTGGACTAAATGTAGAAAACTGCAGTGTCGCATCTTACATTCCCAGGCGAAGCGAGACGGCAGTAAAACTGCAATTATTCAAAACCTCCGATGAATTATTCCCAACAAGTTTTATTACTTCCCTCGAAAGTTTAAAGTCGCATCGTTTAATTGCCGATGTCGACTGTGTAGAAGTAGTCTCGAGACACAGCGTTTAAGGAGATTTAATCTGAAACGAAGCTCGCGGCCCTAATTTGCCAAAAGACAATTTCCCCCTGGAGCTTCAGTTTTATTGGCTCCCGCCTTCTTACCCGACAGATTAAATTGGCGAATTTTAACGATAACTTTATTGCCCGAATTTTTCATGACGGGACACTTATATAAATGAATAATTTATTGTCCGTTACCTTGTTTTTTACGGCTGCAGATAGCGCGGGATTCGAAATTAAATTTTAATACATATTAATTTATTCATGCGCCGTATTATGAATTCTGGACAAAATATATCGTCACGTCAAACTTACTAAAATTTATGAATCATGAATTGAATGAAATGAAACGAGCATACGGCTATAAATGATAAAAAATGAGATTAAAAATTGTGCGCTGCTACTCGCACTACCATTTGTAGAACATAATCAGGAGGTTAGTCGTGTCGAGGTGCATAACCCCAAAAATTGGATAAAGTGAAGTTCCTAATTTAAACTCTTTAAAAGAAAAGCGTTTAAAATAGCGAAAAATAACTTTTCACCAGTTTTTATTTTCTCTGCTGCTTATACAGGATGTCCCAAAAAACAACGTCAAGACGAAATGGGGTTCAGACCAGGTTCTGACTGAATATGTGACAAAAGATTTGAAGAAAATGTCTGGTCTAATTGGTGAAATCATTTCCCTCAGTCAATATTTTTGTGCTTTAGCTTCAAATGAAGGCCGATTGTTGATTTTCATTTATTATATTGAGCTGAATAACACGCCATTTGAAACTATAACATTTTACAACAGTTACGATACTTGAAAAAAATATTTTTTAAGGTTTTGGTTATTATCATCGCCTAAATTTGACTATTTACCCTCTATATACAGGGTGATTCAGCTAACCCGTTCATTAAAAGTTTATGAACTTCCCATTGAAATTTATTTTTGAAAATTTGGAATCAGGGGTTAGCGGGGACGGTCTATTCAACTGAAGTGGTCTATTCAACTAAAATACTTGTGTTTTTCTGACACTTGCGGTTATACCGGAAGTAGGTATCAACTTCCTTATTTTAAATGGAACACCCAGTATATTAATACATTTTTGAATTCCCTCCTAATTTTAGGTTGACTTTATTAATAATTCCCTATACCTATCTTCAGCAGTTTTTGAGATATTTTAATTTCTTTGAAAAAAATTAGGTTTTGTCGTATCCTATTGAAATGCTCGTCACCGATTCAAAACAAAAGTTATAATAGCAAACTTTGACCTGCCCTTGGGCGGACTATTGAGATTTTAGGTGGTAAGGTTTGATGTTTTATTATTTACAGGGTGTCTAAAAAAATCGAGTTCATTCTGACAAATTTCAACTGCTCAAAATTCAGTCTGCTTAATTGGAACACCTGTATTTTATTGCTCTATCTGATGGAGAATTGAGTGATCTTTCATTCTGTATTAGGATTCCCTATACCTATCTGCTACCGTTTTCCTGCTATCGAGGTATTTTTTTCTTCGATACTTCTGACTAGCGGGCCATGAAAATAAAAACAATGTATCATTTATATTATTTTTTATCATATACAATGTTACAAAATTATTGAAAAAAAAAACATCAAGTTCATTTAAAGTGATATATCTACACTCGAACCCCTCTTAAGTCACCTTCGCTTAATTCACATCCCCTCTTATTTCACCACGTTGTCCCCTATTATGTCACGAAACCTCCCTCTTAAGTCGCCGCCTGTAAAAGTTTTAGAACTACGTTTCGGAAATTGGATTCTCGCATGAATACAATTTTAATTGAAAAATGATTGTGTAATACATTAATACGGACACCTAACCTTTAAAATGGGTTAGGTGTCTTTTAAAAATGTTTAACCTTTAAAAATATTTATTCAAGTGGAAAATTGAACTTTGTCACGCACGACTGGGTATACTTACGTTGATTTTTTCGTTCAGTTGGCTGATTTTTCGTTATAACAAGTGCTGTGGTATATCTCTAAATATTTCTTTTGCAGCTAAAACACGAAAAAGTTGAGGTTATGATCGCGACTTAAGAGAGACTAAATTTTGCGACTTAAGCGAGACGATGATGCACGAATTTGGTGACTTAAGAGGGGTTCGAGTGCCTACATTTACACTCTCTAAATAAAATTACCTTAAAATGAATAAAAGAGATCGGGTGATCTGGGAGGCTATAGAGACGGACCATTACGCCCAAACAAGTGATCTTTAAACATTTAATTCATGGTAAACTTCACGGTTTGAGTGGGCTGGAGTGCCATCCATTTGGTACCAACATGTATTTAGAAGATTTAGTGGCAAATTGTCCAAAAAATTTGAAACCATCATTCTAAGAATTTCTAGGTATTTACGAGAATTTAAATTTTCATCATATATTATACTTCAATACACTAGTCAGAAGTAATTTGAATAAAATGGAAAACTATGAATCGAAGAAATACCTCGATAGCAAGATAACGGTAGCAGATAGGTATAGGGACTCCTAATGCAGAATGAAAGATCACTTAGATCTCCATCACATAGGGCAATAAAATACAGGGTGTCCCATTTAAGAGAACTGACTTTTGAGCAATTGAAATTTGTCAGAATGAACTCAGTTTTTTTAGACACCCTGTAAATAATAAAACATCAAATTACATACCACCTGAAACCTTAATCGTCCGCCCAAGGGGCAGCCCAAAGTTTGCTACTATAACTTTTGTTTTGAATCGGTGACGAGCATTTCAATAGGATAATACAAAAATCTTATTTTTTCAAAAAAATTAAATATCAAAAACTTCTGAAGATACGTATAGAAAATTGTTAACAAAGTCAACCTAAAATTAGGAGGGGAATTCAAAAATGTATTAATATACTGGGTGTTCCATTAAAAATAAGGAAGTTGATAGCTACTTCCGGTATAACCGGAAGTGTCAGAAAAGCACAAGTACTTTAGTTGAATAGACCGTCCCCGCTAACCGCTGATTCCAAATTTTCGAAAATAAATTTCAATGGGAAGTTCATAAAATTTTAATGAACGGGTTAGCTGAATCACCCTTTATATATAAAAAAAATACTACTACATGGATTCTATAGCTATCCTCAAAAAAGTTGGGGATAATAATGCAGATTTCAAAATGATAATAAAAGTAGTAACTTAAATTTAAAAGAATATTATTACTATTTAATCACAGCAAGTCACCAATTTCGAGGTAATTTCCTTTTGTGTGAAACTCGATGTAAATTGTTTATTATTCTTGTTGTTGTACGAAAACTGTGAATAAATAAAACAAAATAAAACAATTGACTATTTCAGGTAAACAATGTTTAAAAGTTTTGAATATTTTTACCACCTTTCTACAACAATAGCTGAGCCAGAGAGTAGCAAAGGGGGCAGGTAGCTCACGCATATTAAAATGAGTTAGAGCTCGGAATCACTATGACCGATCTCATTCCTTGGTCAGTACATCAATCGGGTATGGAATACCATCTATATTTTTTACATAAACATGTAATTATGAACTACATTTTTTTGATATCATTGATCAAGGCTTTAGTATAGACATCAAACTAACTTATGTTATACCACAAGACATTTTGTGTTGCATGAAAAAAAATAAAATTCAATTTTGCAAATTGATTTCTTTCTCATATCACAGATGGCGGTGGATAAAATTGCATACCAGTTAGTTTACAGTTAACGACACATGAAAAAGAAACAATGGATTTAATTGAAAAACGACTAAACTATAACAAACTACATACTTCAATTACCAACTTACCGAAATTAAAATTGGATAGCACGCTTTATAACAATTTTAAGTCAATGGGCAAAGCACTTTTACAAAAGCCTTCCTCAGTACTGCCAACGATCACATGCATATTTTATGGCTAGTTTACTTTTGAAACATAATATCTCTATAGAACCAAAACAGTGTCTCCGTATTGCACATGATTAATCTGCTGTCTACCAGATATAACATCATTCTGATTTTAAACAGACATCTTCTATTTAACGTACCTATTCCACATTATACGATTCTCCTCTACTCATTATTATATGGTGTCTAATTGAACATTATAAAACTGTCAGCTTCAGCATATCAGCAACGTAGATCTAAACTTAATTTGAATGAATATATAACAATGACTGATTGGTTCGGTTACATCGACAATCATAGGCCCTTTGACTTCATTGAAATGCACATTATCACACAGTAGATTAACTTTGTTAGGTGAGGTGACAATACATCGAGCTGGACCACTAAATTACAGAGTTCAGCATTATAAACAGCGGTGGAGTATCCACGGTCCTCATTATCGATGACACTAGGTAATCAGTCGAAACAACGACTGTAGAAGAGAAGTAGTGTACATATTTCAGTCTGCTGTTAATATTTTTCTTGATTACTAAATATATGTATATGTACAAGAAGTATATTCCCACCCCTTGTATTTTTGTTTTTAACGAGTTACAAAGAAAATGTTTTACGAAGATAGGCTATTTTTTCTGAAATTTGAAAATGTGCTATCAGAAGAACAGTAGAAAAATGTAGCAGCTGTTTAATGTACAGTAATTTTTTAAATGTAAAAACACTGTATTTTTTATTTGTTAAATTCAGCTTGTTCTGATTACAATTATATAATATGTCATACTTTCTTCCATACGTTTTTTGAAATGTTCATTATTAAATACATACAATATTAATAATACTTGGGAATATGACGTGATAGTAAGCCCTTTGTTACACAAAAACTGCTGTCTTGGTTCAATTGTTGTGATTGAAGATGATTTTGGTAGCTACGAAAGTAATCATTGAAATAAAGTGTCATTCCTGACATTTTACCTTATTATCTGTTCTGATATAATAAATATTTAACAAATTTGAGTACATTTGAGTTCATTAAGTATTAATAATCATTTACAAAAAAAATATATTAAACAAATAAAAATTAATAGCCCTTGAAACGCGAGTTTCACAGACATAAGCAGCAAAAGAATCAATATACACGTTTACTATAAATTACACCATAATGTCGAGTTTTAATTTATACAGTGTCTGCTATAAAGTTGGAACCATATGGAATTTTTTTAATATTAGAGTTTGGTAAAAACTTTCTGGTAACAATCATCTTCTGCTTCCAAAATAGCTTAAAATGCACCAATTCAAAACTGATAACATCTGGCAACTGTCAAATTTGTGATTTTTCCAAAAAATTTTTAGAAAAAGGCCTAAATTGTTAATATTTCGAAAAATGTCACTAAGAAATTATGTTCCTAATGACATTTTACGCCCATATGCCGATTTTGAGCGAAACTTTTGATATCCAAATAATTTTATATTTTCGAGTTCTTGATTCACTCCCGTAACTAACTGATCTGGAAAACATTTAAAAAGGCTTCGAAGTAGTATAAAAAGTCTGCCATTGAAATGCATACTGCGCTAATAATATTCTAGGTATCGTTGGTTTTGAAGATTATTGATATTCTTAATCGAGGAAAAAAGGTACTGTCTGGGAATATTTTCCAATTTCCAAGAAAATCACCGATTGATTTTCAACGTTTTTTTTATTAAACTTTATTTTGTTAGTACAAATGGTTTTATTTACAATTTGGTTATCTTAACACGAAACTACTACTTAAAAATAACAAACAATAAATAAATCACTTTAAAAAAAGAACTTAAATGCAAAAAAATCAGTAATACCATTGAATGCCGTTGCAAGTTGCATAAACCTTACATCTCTGTGTTTTCATTTTTCAGTTCGGCGGTTAAATTCCCCTACGGTTTATTTCCCTTGGACTTCTTCTTTGTGGATATTTCTGTTTCTGTTTCTTTTCAAAATGTGGATCATTTAGAAAATGCCTAAGAGAACTATATACAATATTCCTAAGCAGTTCTTATTAAATTCTGTTAGGGAATTTAACCGCCGAACTGGAAAATGCATGGAAAATGAAGGAAGCCACACAGACATGGAAGGTTTATGCAGCTTGCAACGGCATTCCATGGCTATTACTGTTTATTTTACATATTAGGTTCTTATTATTTATTATTTTTAAGTAGCAGTTTTGTGTTAAGATAACCAAATTGTAATTAAAACCATTTTTGTACTAACAAAATACAGTTTAATAAAAAAACCGTTGAAAAACAGTCGGTTATTTTTTGGAAAAAGGAAAATAATTCAGACAGTACCTTTTTTCAATTAAGAATATCAATAATCTTCAAAACCAACGATACCTACGTATATTAGGTACCTATTAGAACAGTATGCATCGTAATGGCAGACGTTATACTGCTTTGAAGCATTTTAAATGTTTTCAGATCAGTTAGCTTACGGGAGTGAATAAAGAATTTTGAAAATATAAAATTTTTTGGATATCAAAATGTTTCGCTCAAAATCGGCATATAGGCGTAAAATTTCATTAGGATCATAATTTCTTAGCGACATTCCTCGAAATATTAACAATTTAGACCATTTTTCTAAAATTTTTCTAGAAAATCACAAATTTGACAGTTGCCAGATGTTAGCTGTTAACTTTGAATTTGTGCATTTTAAGCTATTTTGGAAACAGAAGTTATTGTCACTAAAAGTTTTCATCAAACTTTAATATAAAAAAATCCCATATGGTACCAACTTTATGGCGGACACTGTATATTTGATGCATAATATTTCAAAAACCTCTGGAAGAAAGCACGATATATGTTATATCGTGCGACCAGAACAAGCGAAATTCAACAAATACAAAAATGTACAGGGTGTTCCATTAAAAAAATTGTTACTTAAAAGGCTGGCACATTTTTCTTTCAATTGTTTTTCTGATAGCATATTCTGAAATTTTATAAAAAATAAGTTTTAATAATTTTTGTAAACAAAATTTCGTAGCTTTAAAAATAACGGAGAGAGGAGGGGGTGGGAATTCTCCCAAACTCACCCTGTACATTCAATATTGTTTTTTGTTTTTGTGGAAATTGTAATGCAAGTATTCCACAGGCAGAAAATTAATAACTCTCAGGTTATTAAGTTTCAGATATTTCTTTCATGCTTACACTTTTAAGGTAGATTTGCTAAATAAAAAAAGTATGTTTTCTCTCATAACCGAAGATTTTCTTTTGACGATTTGGTTAGAGTACTTTTTGACGATTTCAAGAGAGAAGGAAAAACCCTTAATTGCATTTTCAATTACTCTTTGAAATTCTCCTTCGACGACAACTGTTATGAAATGAAACTACGCGGAGACACAAAAGGATCGATTCGTTTCTCGTCGTTCGCGAGTTACCCCGCAATTTATAACGACCACTTGATAAACATTCCAATTATTCCAGATTCCGAGACAGGCTCTCGTTTCGCGAGTCGCGTTTCTTCACGATATCTAATCAAGAGTACCTCAGGAATCACCGCATAAAAACCGCTTTTCGAATGATTCATTACATGAGAATAAACTGCATGCTCGACTGGTTGCAATCTTCCATTTTTTCCCTGTTATAAAATTCTTCTGTAATTACATTAAAAAACGGCATCCGAACACTCGACGGTTCAACGCTCCTTTAATTATGGTGTTATTGTATTGACAGAGGCCGAGTGGTTTTGTGTGTGTGTGTACCCGTTCGGTTGGGATGAGATCAACGTGAGCGTGAGCATAGTGCATTCGTATGGTAATTGAAATATTTCGTTGAAAAGTAAAGGGGATTTCGCTAACGGGCACCGCTGAAGCTGCTAGAGAAATGTTACGAAAGTTTAGCCCGTTAAAACGTACCTCGACCATGGTGAAGACGCTATTTTTGCGGAAACTACGCTGATTGGTTAATATCTTCCGCTAAAATTCATGCCATGTCTAGTTAAAAGAACTTTGAGAAAAACGCCTAAAACTGGTGGTGTTGTCTACACCATAAACTTCATATATTCAAAAGACAAAAATGGATATGCAGGGTTTGCGTGAACGCAAGAGACGTGTCTGGTTTTGTTTAAACTTTAAAACGAATAAACTCATATGTTAATTTATAATAGCTGTAACTTATGTTGATTTAATAAAAAAAGCTTTGGAATAGAAAAACTAATACCTACTAATATTTTTATTAGAGGGAAACCGTTGATAATACAGAATGAAAAACTTATATATCGCTCTTTAAATTGAGGGTTGTGTTATGTAGTTCGATAAAGTAAAACGCAGTACCATTCGCCATATGTGGATATGTCTGTCTTTGTAAAAATGCCCTTTTTCCTACACCCAAAGTAAAGGACCTGTCACATGAGGAAATGTCTGGTTATAACTGAAGTCTCTAGTTGCAAGCACTAATATCTATGGAATCTGTTCAGTTTTGAAGTCGATTAGACGAGTCTTTGTAGACGAGTAGTTACAAAACAATTGAAAATACCTCAAATCCATTTAAATAAAATAGGAAATGTCCAGTTTTGAATGAACGCTCCTCAACTACTTTGTTTTCAACAATATTTCTGCTGATTTAAAGAACGAAAAGTTTAAAATCTCGTGTACTATGATTTTGCGATTAATTTGTATAAATAACCGCTGGCTAGGGGTGATGCCTACTTTCCTCCTTTACTACTACTTTCTTCTTTTACTATCATCTTGTAACATAAACATTCTTATAAAGAGATTATATAGAACACTCTATATTTTTAAAGTTGTAATTTAATCCTTATGTTTTTATTACTTATATGACCTTCATGATCAAAAATGATCTTTATGACATATATGACCGTTACAGGTATTAAAACTCGTATGAACTTTTATGCTTTCAAGACCAGTATGACTTTTATAATGAATATGATCTTTGCAACGCATATACTTTACGACATTCTATGACCTACATATATGGTCAATGTGACCCATGTAACTTTTGTAACCTATGTCATATAGGTCATTACAAAATGTTATTGTATTGGAAATGAGAGTAGAGGCTTAATTAATGTGACATTTGAATTTATCACCTAAAAATCGCATGTAAAACGACATGTCACATGAATATCTTAATTAACATTAAAATAAAATCTAGTAGGGGTGTACACAAAAGGTTAAAAGACCGATAGAAAGACGATATTTGTTTTCGCTTAAATTTAAGATCTCGACATTTCAGAACAATTTAGGCCTATTTAGGCAATAATTATATTTAAACAAATGTCCAGCAAAACTATACTTTCCACTACGTGGATATAGTGCTGCAAATAATCACCCTGCTGAAGTCCCGTCTTACCGCATGTAAAAATGCATTTAAATCTCCACCAGCGCTTCTGCAGGTGACTGGCGTACTACCGCGCATAGGTGAGTCCCGGGACATGGGAAGGATCGGTCAGTGGCGAAGGTATGCAGGGGTAAGAAATAATATCGCTCATATGGCTAACAGCGCAAGCCTCTTAAAAATACAGTTTATACTTTCATTATCATAGAGTTTTATAGTGTCGAGCCCTGCGTTGTAGCAGCACAAATTTCAGGACTTTAATCATAACATAATAATGAACAGTATATGAAATCGCCAATCATCAGCGGTTTTAACTCACGGGGATAACTAATTAGTTGTCTTGATGATTCACAATAAATATAAAACAGTAAAACGAAATACGTTATACATCTCTTAGAAACCTTCGTGAATATGGGCGACATACAGCAATTTAAGGAAACGGAAACGGATAAACCAAGCGGTAAAATATCTAAGTGGAACAAAAAACTGTAATATTAGTGTGTTATTGCATTGTTACAAGTGAGACAAGTTTATGACTTGCATAGTAAGACTTTGTGCAAAAAGCTTGAAATTAAACATGTGCTTCAGGAATTTACAATTTTAGCAAAATCTCAAAGCATGTCCCCTTGCTGTGATTAAACTAATTCTGTAATTTAAAATCGTTCCAAAAATTGCAGTAATCCATTTGTAGTCCACCAAACTTACCAAATAAAAAAAAAAGGCTTCTGAAAAGCTCGTTTCTGAAAACGGTTCCAGGTCTTGTACTAAATTTTGGTAAAGTCAGGTTTATTATGAATGTTATATGCGAAAAATATACAGTGTAACATAATTTATCAGTATCAGACGTAACCCAATACACCAAGCGATAACAGCTTCATTGAAACTACATCGTGTGAGAAACGCAAGCATGCAGTTTAATTCACAGAACGCTTATGCTTGCGTTAGCAAAACTGAACTTTATAAATATAAGAGAAATGAACCATGTTAGTTATTTATAGTATATACTCATAAGTCAACACTCATTATTGTAGTTGAATTATTTTTATTTGTAACCAAACAAAAATAATGCCTTTTTAAAAACTCAAATCCCGTTTAAATAATATAAAAATTGGCGCAGTCGTGCGGATTTCCGCAAACACACTTTGAACACGGGCATCCTCACTAAGTGTGGTGGTGCATCCTCATCTGGTGCAACGACGATCTTCACCTCCTACGTCAACAGAAATGTGGAAAATCTAATGTGGGTACTTATTGAAGCATCTCGCTTTCTTTCATATAACGTTAACTTTCGTTATTTTAATCAGTTATCTCTGATCCTCTCCAAAATTAACCAAGGCTATAAAATTCAAGTGATTTTTAAATTAGCTAATGTCACATCTCCAAATTGTTTATGCCAGTATCCACTAGAAACATGGCCCAGCCACTAAGCAAAATACCAACTCTCAACCAGAAATAATCAAATACAAGATAAATTCATTTTTGAATTTTTCGACAATACCTAAATATATGACGGTAACCAATCAATCTAGTTACTTTCTCTAAATTCATGTAAAACTGCTGCGTAGACATGGCGGTTGGCAACCAGAAGGTAGCTTTTTAACTGCCCATATAAAAAACAAATTGCAGACGCGCAGCAGAACTAGTGAATTTAGAAACCCAAATACTTGGGACGAAATTAAAAAATCTCCTCGAAAATCATTTCGGTGATCGTAGGGATTTGACCTCATTAATTCAAGACCTTCAACGAATGCGACAACTCTCAGGTGAATCTCCTCTTACATTTATTGCCCGCTGCCAAACGCACGAAGCAAAAATGCACGCATCCATTCACAAACAACAATTATCAACGGGCCAAAAAGCAGGCTCAAGTACAATCAACAGAGGGTATGATTTTAAACACGTTACTAACGGGATTAGAACCAAAAATAGTACACGTTGTTAGAGTTAGCGACCCTGTAGACATGCTAACGGCGATAACCAGAGTTCGCAAAGAATAATATGTTACAACACCTCAGTCAATACAAAACTCACGGACACCTCATGTATGCACCACCGGAAACTCTATACAATCAGAAAGAATTGATCACGAAATATATAAGAGACTTAAACAACTGTATATCTTTATTATTATAAACTAGCACAGGCAAAAACCAATTCCCAAAAAGAAAAGGCGAAATTCGTTCCGACCAACATGTTTCTCAAACCAAGCCAGATTACCAAGTCCGATAAAAAGTTTGCGTTAAAGAATCACAGATAAAAGATAAACTCCAAAACAAATTTAACACGGCCCCTTTGAAATTGTCAAAATCCACAAAAATTCAGCTACTCTTCTAAATCCAAAAACCAAACAAAAAACTAAATCAATTTTTGATCGACTTAAACCTTACTCCGAAAATTAAAATCGAAATATTTTTCCAGGTCCTTTGTGCTGAATCGAACAGCCATAGTCCAGTACCAAATAACCCCAATAAACAACACAATAGGCGTTTACTATCACGATGAAACAAGAATCATCAATTTCCAACGACAGATGGACAAAAAATGTACATAAAAATCTATCTAGCACTCAAAAACACATTTAACAATAACAAGCATTTTAAATGCAATCACGGAAATGCTTAACCATGTTTACCACCGTTATGCGACAATTTCACTCAGATGTTAAAAACCCACGTTACTCTCCCTCTCTTACTCAAATTTCTTATTCCATTAAGGAAAAAACTTGAAGAAGTCTTTACGGACACTAGACGTT